>VBVQ01003868.1:0-16917 GCA_011636635.1 Tetramorium simillimum
AGACGGAGGGGGTGCGCGCGGCCTGAGTCAACCCCTAAGCCAGTGTAAACACGTTTTAATAGAGATTCGCTCGAGCGGTTATAATAGCTTCGCGGATGTAGCGGCCCGGCCGCCTCTTTCGCTCTCCCCACGCCGCGCGCCCCCGGTTCGCCGTTCCCTATCCCTGCGAGATGTCCCCCTCCGGACCCCTGTCGTCCTCTGGCTCTTTTCCTCGAGCGCCAGCGTCTCGCGATTGTGCCTCCTTAGCCGTGGCGTTCCATTGGTTACGCGGGCTTGCTCCCTCTTCGATTACGCACTTTCCGTTTCGAGGGAAAGAGGGATGTCAAGGTTTCCCTGTCGTATCCTGAAACGGGGCAATTTCATATTACTATTTGGACTGGAAATTATGGGTGATATTGCATAATTATAATAATTGAAGAAAATAGCTGATTCTATAATAATGTACGTGCAATTTTTATTTTAGCAATAAATTCTTTGACGAATTTGGAATTGAATTTTTTGCACGCAAGGAAGATATTAAAACTTGACATTATTTTTCAAAATTGTTTAATATTCTTATACACTGGAATTGAATTTTTCTGCACAGGAAAGAGGTATTAAAATTTGACTTTATCTTCCGAAATTGTTTAATATTCTTATACATTCGATCATGTTTCGTCTAAAACAGTTTTAAAGTTCCTTGTCAAATTTTATATAGTGATAGTGAAATAAAATTAGAAACAAAATTAAGGCTCATTTATGTTCAAAAGATGTTCTTTTTAAGAAACAAATTTTTATCGAAACGACTTGAATTTATACCGAAGACAATTGGTTTGTACTTGCAACAAACTGGAAATTATGTACATTTGCAATCTTCTTTTAATTTAAAAAAACGCAATCTTCTCTTAAACAGAAAAAAAAACGATACATCAGAACGATTTCCTTCCCCTCTTTTTCCTGATCGATTAAAGATGCCGATGTACCTTTTCATCCGGTTGCGCAGCGTAAGAGGAGTATGCGAAAATCTCGAAGGTGAGTAGTTCGCGGAAGCTTTATCGACTTAGGAAGTTTTCGAGGGACGCCGCGGCGGTAAACGTAAAGATAAGGGTGAGCCATCAGCGTGTAAAGAAGCGCAATAAAAGCCGTCGTCGTCCTGGGGGCTGTGGGAGGAAGGGTGGGAGGGAGGAGGGACGGCCTCCGCAAGGACGTGAAAAAAAAAAATAGAGGAAGGATGAGCCGTGCGATATCACAGTGCAATTATCTCGGTGGGGAAATGAGCTTTGCGCATGCAGGCGCCGTGAATGCGGGCGCGCGACGCCGGGCGTCGCGTCGCGTCGCGTCGCGTCGCGCGAAGGAGGTCGGCCGGTAAAAGCTCGTATTTAGACGTTACCGCCGAGGACCAAAACGACGTCCCGGGAGTGTTCAAGCGCGGGTGTAATATACGCCCCACTTTTGAAAACAACTCGGAAGTAGTTAATCACGAAAGTTTAGCCGGGGCTGTAAAATTCTTAAGAAATTGGTCGACAGCGCACTCGCCGGCAGCCGTTACTCGGAAGTGGCCCTAAATGGGGTGGTTGCCGCCGGAATTCTAGCCCCGGCCGCGTCCTGATTCGCACGATCGCGCGTCCGTTATTAATACCGTTATTGCGAAAAGGGAAACTCGAGATTGGACGGCAGTTGCAAAGACGCGAAAGCGAAACAATGTTTTACAATTTACTTGCGTCTCGAAAAATGATTTCCCTCTGCTCTTCTCGTTAATTGCGAAAAATTATATTTGAGAATTTCATGAAATAATAAAAATGATCTTTTAAAATGCAGTTTATTGTAATACAAGAAGATACACGTCTGATCTTGTTCAGTTAAGTCGCTTCAATCGCTGTTTAGTTGCTTAGACGGAAATATAATATCTTGACGGCATTTATGTGATTATTAACGCTTATTAATGCACTTCACAGAGAAATTCCATCACGTTATTTTGATATCACATTTTCATTTGATTGCGTTTAATGTTTTGCCACCGAACCCGCCGGTACAAACGTACGAAATATTCGCCATTAAAAACAATATTTGTACATTTCAGCGTATAACGGGTAAATTTAAATGGAATGAAGGAGAGTGAGAGCCGCGTAAAAGTTATGCATATGAATATTATGCCACCAGATCGGTAACACTATACGCGCGTTTGAGAGTTAAAAATATTCTGATAGATTTCGCGCGCGAATTCATGTATATGTTAATTGTAATTAAAGCGCTGCCTTCCATGAAAAATTCAATATTATGACAACGAGACAGGCAGGATAATTCAAAGAGACGCGGATTTTCGATAGCGTTATAAAATTTACATTTCCGATCTTGCGACATATCGTATTTGACGCATTATAATTATAATTAAATATTACGACACCGCATATCTGCCATAATTATGATATTTACGATGACGATACGTGCTAAGCATCGGTTAGACTCGGAGTTGATCCCTTATATAGGCGCAACGGCCGTTCTTCGGAGTTTGTCGCTAACCGGAAGAAGAGGCGCATTAATGGTCGCGTATGTACGTAAAGGAATGAAGGACTTTTAAGCGTCGCGAACGCGAGCGGGCCCCATACGAGCGTCGCGGATGGGCGACCGTCTCGGCGCGGAAGAAGGGAATCGACGTTAGGGGGTAGCCGGGGAAGGACGGGAGAAGAGAGTCTCCAGGTTGAATAATTCAAGCTCTCATTAGGGCGACAAAAGCAGCCTGATGGATAGTTGCTCGACTCCGCTTGCTGTCGCGAGTCCGCACGGACTTTCTTCTCTCTCTCTCTCTCTTCTCGCATATACGCACGCGAGTTCGCCAAAACACATGGATGCCCCTGCAGGATTGTGGTCCATCCCCGTATCCCTTCGACTGCGCAAATATTGCGATTCAGAAACATGCGGATTATTTTTTTTTTTAGCCTTAGAAAGAAGATCGACAGTCATTTAATATTGCAAGTTAATTCCTGAGGAAAACTGTACACCGGAGCTTTATCTCCGCGCGAGAGATCTTCCTTCCTCCCTTTGTAATTCTTAGAATAACAAACGGCTTAGTTCACCTTCCTGTAATGGGAGAGATTTTATAACGATTATTATTACAATTTGCGAAAGAGGGTGGAAAATAAAAATCAAACTTTCTATAGATTTTTGAATGTGTCGTAGATTAAAGAGTATTGAGAATTAATTTTACAAGACGTAAACAAACGGTAAAATCTTATTTTTAAATTAATTTTACTGTAACTAATTGTAAGCAGAATCGCTGTCGACAGAAATTCTCATTGGGATTTGAAATATTGAACGACAAGCATTCGATTTCAGATTTTTAATAGAATTTATGATTAAAACGTTCCGACGGTACCAAGTCACCTTGTACAAACACACGTAGTTATCGCGAAGAGAGAGAGAGAGAGAGACTCTCTCTTCCTCTCCCTTCGATCCGTTTTCTTCCACCCTTTCACACTCTTCTCGCAGTCTTCTTCGCCGCCTACCGACATGTCCACCCCTCGCCTTCCCCCCAACCGTCCTCACGGCGCCCTGTTTTATTTCGAATGTTCTTTCATTTCTTAAAAGGTTCTCTCGCTGATAATTAGCACAATGCGCGGCCGCATTAATTATTACCCGTGCTAATTACCCAAGGATAAATCGCTCGGCAAGGGGTGGCCGGCGAGGCCGAGAGAGAAAGAGAGAGTGAGACCGGGTCGGGACGGTGATGGGGACGCGGGGGAGGGAGTGCGAGAAGCCGGAGGCGGGGAGGCCCATTACCGTTATTGCTGCAACAAACCGTCCAACAACAGCGATAAATACGAGCGAGAGGCTGGCGTTACAAATGTCTCTCTGAGTTATGATTATTTAGCGCGCTCGCGCTCGCTCATTCGCCCGTTCGTTGGTTCGTTCGTTCGTTCGTTCGTTGCGGCTTCCGAACGGTTACTTCCGCAGCTTTGTACAGGATGTTTCAGGAGGGAAGCTCGCGACAGTCGCTCGCAATATTACGGTATCACTAATACCTTAAATTGCGAAATTAGCGCCGTATTCGTGTCGTTCAATTAACGTTGAAACAAAATCGCAGAAATACTTTCACGCACGTTCAATAGAAAACAAATTTCTTGTGTTTACACTCTTGTGATGATTTTTACACTCTTGAAAAAATTTTCATTTCGAGTAATCGTAATTACAAATGATGAGACGATGAAATTACAACGAAATTTCGGGAATAATTTTAATTTTAATGCGATTAATAGAATGAAAGAACTTCTAAGTACTTAACATATATTTAAAAAAAAGGCATAATTATGTTGTAATATGTTTGATTATATATTCTTTACAGTTCTTCAGTCTTTATAATCAGTAATTAGAAAAGCTATTTTAGTTTCTGCTATATTTTTGTCATACACAGTCCCGATTTTCTTTACAATGACATTTTTGTAATAATATCATTCGTCTCAAATTTGTTTCTTTTGAAACAGCTTATATAAATGTCATGCAAGATTTCACTTTTCTTCTCGCTCTTCATTTTCCTGTAAGAATATCGTTCGCTGGCCCGAAGAAATAACGCATGAAAAGAGCCAATTATCTGGCGCTATCGATATTTCCGCTCTTTCCGCTCGTTTATGTATATTTAAGCAGCTAATTAATACATTTATTTATTCATGTGCGTATTATAACATGCAATAACAAATGGAATAATGGCATACATTGGATTCGCAAAATTACTTATGACAAAATTGCAATGTATAACCGAAATGTAAAGCTCCGTATATTTCCGATGGAATCATGTAAAGCGATTATTACAAATAGATGCGGCTGGAAAAGCATGATTTTATACCACCAAATTTTAGTAAAATTTACGTGGCTGTAGTTTTAAATATTATCAATGTGTTCTTCATCAAATTTCTATATTAGCAACAATTTCTACAAATTTCTATTCTAATTAATTATAATAGAAAATTACGAATTATTTATTAATTTACAAATTTTGATTTAAAAAATTATTATTTTTATTTTTAATTAAAAAATTTTTTTTATATAATAGGTTTTTAAAACATGTTTTTTTATATACGCGATGATTAGTATAGAAGGATTTATATATATATAATTATAATTAGAAAAATGTTTACTAAATCGATTATTGAGATTTCAAACAATAATTATTTTGCCTTTAAATTTTAATTAATATTAGGCATGTTATTATTAAATGAAATTCTCTACAATGTAAATCGATATAAATTCAGTAGATAATTCTAGTTGCCGACAAATGTTATTTTATCGATCCGATGAGGTGGCTCGCAGTTTTAACACTAGTTAGCGTCTTTTTCCAGCATGTTCACACAATGTCTATCTTTTAAACTAACATTCTTCTTTTACAAAATTTTCAAGCAGATGATTAGATTGATTTTTAAACTTGATTATATAAAAAATATTTCTAAAAAACGTATATTTTTATTGAATAAGATATTATGTTTCTTTAGGAAATGGATTGCTGTGCCATCTTAAGGAATATGCTCTAAACTGGACACCCTGTATATCGATATGTTCTTTCAATTTTCAAATCGATAGCATAAATTAAAAATATATTCGTGGAAAATCTAATGCATGTATAAAAGAAAGAGCGAAAAAACAAGTATTAATATTTACTTAAGGAATGTACTTGAGATATGTAGATTTAATAATAAAAATAAAAAATTCAAATCTTTTAAATCACTGTACATCAATCTTTTTTCATTTCAATATCATTTACACGAGAAATTGATAAGAAATTGCTAAAGCACACAATTTCACATTATAGCTTGCGTTATGTAAACTTTAAACATGAAACTTTACTCCGCGCTCATTCATTTAATCATACGTTGTTGACTTTGATTCAATAGTCATCTATTATGCATAAACGGAAGTTAATCGGCACGTTAGCGGCTATGCATATAGCAAACGAATCGACAAGAGACCGGGTATCGGAATTGCGAAATCAGCAGAACGACGATGAAGCCATCGAAGCCGTCGAGTTCAAGGGCCACGGTTAATTGATAAGAAACGCTCTCAGGAACGTTTGTTACTTCGCTTCGGACGGAGCGGCGACGTCTCGTTTGACGCAGTCGCTTTCGACGACCTTCGTAGATAGTCGCCTCGTGGATCCACGCCGCATATTATCTCGTTCTCTCGTGCGTTCTTCATTGCGTTCAGCAGTTACGCGAGTTTCCCCCGATCAGTCTGCCGTCTTCTCCGGTCCAATTGGACCGCGCTTTAACGAAATGTTACTCTAGATCCTCGCGTCAGTTACATTTTGGAATTTAGCTCGCTTTGCAATCTCTTTGAGTACGAACACTCGTTGCAAATCTCATCAGACTGTCATTCTAATTCGTTTGTTTTGTGATCTTGATGACACGCTCGTCGACCCGAAGAAAGTTTTCTGTCAGGAGATTTTTTTCTCATCAAACGGCAACCAACTAATCTTGGAGATAGGACCAATTAAAATACTACTAAGATTTAAGTTCTTCAACTTGAAAGTAAGTGATTTTTCTTTTTTTTTATTTCTTTTAAATTGTAGATAAGATTATGACGTTTAGAAAAAGACGATGCTAAGCCAAGCGCTTTCATCGGCGTGTCTTCGGACGGATTTAAAAGGGGGAAATAATTTAAAAAAAGACAGATCCAAGGAAATTTCTGACAAAAAAAAAACGGTTTTCCATTACGAGGAAAAAGTTGTAAATGCATGAAATGAATACCATTAATACTCAAATATAATCATATAATTTTTCATACTGTTTCATGATCATTTTGGTTAATTTTAGCAATGTATTTTCGATGATTGGTTATTGTACTGGATAATTATAATTGGTATATAGAGAAGAAATTCACAACTGCTAAACGTGAACTAGAATTGAGAGCTGAAAGTGGAAAGAAGAGAATTGAACTCGAAGTTCATTTAATAGCTTCATTCGCAGTCGACTGACAAGTGATAAGTGAAATACATAAAAACGAGCGATCGTTGATAATCGTGAAAGGAGGAAAAAATAATAAATATATATATATTCGTGAAATAAAAATTTAGAAGCTATTGAATTTGCAACGATTACAACACAGCAGATTTCAAGAAATATTATAACGATAATTTATGCAAGTTTAAACTAAAGCTACCGTTACAAACAATTAATAATTCATTATCATGAATGACAGTTCCAATCCAATTCTGTTTTTTTCCGTTCGGAGGTATAAAGATGGTAGAATTTTTTAAAAGGCAAATAGGTGATTAGCCAATCGCGTCATATCTGATTTTTACTTTACATATCTGTGCGTCAGATATAATAGAATCTACAGTTCCACATCGATTCCGAATCGGCTTTTCTATAGAAGAATGTTCGTAACAAGATACTCTCGGTGGGTCATCTTGTGATTTGGACTCGGGGTCCCTTTAGTTCTTAGAACAGCGCACATCTCCCTGCGTCACGATCGCCGCCGACGGGAACCCGGGACACTCGGTATAGCGCGCACTCGTCAGTCCGGATCGGACAAATTGGCCCGGCTTCCGCACTCGTGATGGCTCTTTTCTCCACGCACATCTCGCAATCCTTACGCGACATCGGTCGCCGGTGCCGTGGGACGATATATCATCAAGGCGGCCGCGATATTACACGTTCCGCGCGCGGCGCGTATGTGATTTACGGCCCGCGCGCGTAGTCCAAGTCTCCGGGTATATCGGGGGCCGCACACCGATACACACCGGACTCATTTCCCCGAGAGCGGCGCGGCGTCTCGTTACGGATGCGTGCGTACATGTGTGTGCACGCGTGCGAGGAGGGGACCGCGGGCAGAGAGGACCCTGTTAGTCCCCCGGAGTGGGCTCGCGGAGACGGCGCGGCAGAGCGGGGTGGGGAGGGGAGGGGGCGAAGCCCAGGGGTTTCTGAACCGGGCAACAAGCAACGATAACGCAGGCCCAGCCCCGTCTAATTATTCGTGTTTACTCCGCAGAGGTTGCGCGGAGAAGCGCGGTCAGAACGGTGCGGAGCGGAACGGAGCGGAGACGAGACGAGACGTCGCGGCACGGCGCGCAGCGCGAGGACGACAGCGCGAGGAGAGCGAGGGAAGGATGGCCGGCCGTCTTTGGGGCACGGCCAGGACGCTCGCCGTCTGCCTGGTCTACCTTTTGACGCTCTTCGGTGAGTTACCGCCGGTTTCTTACCGGCCGTTCCCCCTGCCTTTCCTGTCCCGCTCCCACCCCGTGCCGTGCCGGGCCTCCCCCTCGCGCCGTGACCCCTCGTTCCCCTGTCTCTCCCCCGAAGTCATTCATTGAAAAATGCGCCGTACGAGCCGGCCGGAACATGGCGATCCATTGAAGTACGCTGAAGTACTGCTGCTCCGGTAAAATCCACTATTAACTCAGGCACTTCTCTTACCGGAAGAAGGGGCCAAAAATATTGAATAATCTCTTTATCGCTTGTGTAATTAAGAAAATCTGTATATGAAAATAGCGCGTACGTAGAATATATGTTGTGCACAGATTTTTCTTTTTCTTTTTTTTTTTGTAAAAATCAATCCGACCTCGCGACGTAAAAATATATATTCATGAACTCTATCGCCGTATTTAGAGAACGATAAGTAAAACTAACTGTGATACCAGTAATCACATAATATTATGTAAATAGATTTTAAGACTTCACGCATGTCTTGATAAGTAAATGAACTCTCGAAATAATTTCTCGAAAAAAAAAGGAATCATTATTTCACGATTGATCGAAAGAATTGTTTCGTTTTCTTCACGTGAGATCATCCTTGGCCTATGTTTATTGAACACCCTGTACAGTAATCTTCATTTCTCGATGAGAAGTACAAGAGGGAATTTTTTTTTTTACAGGTTCGTACTGTCGAATGGCACCAGGTGATTATTCTCATCATTGAATCGTAATTAATAACAGAAACGCGCGAGTCGAAAAATTCGTCGAATAGTTTCACGCCGATCGAAAGGCTTTTAAAAAAAAGAAAAAAAAATTACAAAATAAGATCACGCGCGACGCCCGTTCTCGCCCGTCGTGTAACAGGGACTCCGAGCGAATTAACGGTATTTTCCGTTTACATACACGTATGCACACGTACGTGCACACACGCACACACACATACACATACGTGCACAGGATACTCAGTCAGTCACTCACACCACGTATATACACGTAGTGCGTATCGTGCGTCTCCTCTCGAATGGTCTCGAGAGGAGCGATCCACGTCGTCTGGCGTTGTCAGTCGACGCGCGACTCTCAATCAGTGACGTCGCCGGGCATTCGGTCCATATCCACACATCCTCACGTGTACGCGTGACAAACACACAACTACCTCAAAAAGTCCACGATGATTTGTCAGGCGATAACGGGTAACTACTACTGGAAATTATGCGTAATACTTGTAGCCGTGGCTGGCGGCACCAAGGGCTGGAAGATAGGAAGCGGCCACAAATACAGACTGACGAACACGCTTATCTTCCGAGAGGCCGAGCCGCCGAAATCCGGCGGTGACGTCGGCTACAGATTGACCGGCGACCTGGACATCACCGCTGTGTGGCAGGATTCCAACGATCCCAGTATCTTTTTACTAAAATTCGAGGTATGCCATCTTCCAGTTTATCATTTTCAAAATAGGACTATCGCGGACCGGAACCTCTTTGATAAGATTCTTTGTCATCGAAAGTATTAAATAAGTTTTATCATAATTTAAGTCATCTTTTGACTATTTTAGTTCTGATTTTAGAGACAGATAATTTTGTTCTACATAACATCTATTTAAATAATATAAAAAAATACGGATATTAATTTTTCAAAAGAAATAAATGTAATAAGTAAATTGTGAAAACGTCTTAACATATTAATGCGTCGAATATTTGTTGTTAAGAAGATATATGCTTTAATCATTGAATTTGCGTAAATTTGTTTAATAAGGTTCTTATTTATTTGCATATTTACTTTAGACTTATACAAATAAAAAATGTAAATGAAGAAGAAACTAGTTACTATTTTTTATTAAAATACAAATTTAAATTGTATGTATAATTCAATCGCATATACAAAATTCAATTCCAAAATTTTATTAATTGTAAAATTATTCAAATTCTTAAAATTTTATATCACATTTATTTTACTGCAGTTCATGCATTAATAAATGACAGATTTTTACGACGTGATAAATTATTATATTTATTTCTTTCGAAAAATTATTTGTATCTTACTACGAGAGTGAAAAATTATTTAAAATAAGATTAATTGTGTTGCATTCCATATGAACATACTTTTGTTCCGCACGTGTTGCAAAGGTGGAATGTCACATCCAGTTAATAACGGAATTCAAAACCAGATAAGTGATTGACGTTTTTCGAGATATATTTTCCATTATTTTATATCTAAGTATATCTTTAAAAATTTTCGAGACAATTTACAAGAAACAAAGCATCTGACTTCGGAGAAGATTTCAATGCAATGAAAAACACGTATATTGACATCGAGAGACATCGTGCCGGACTTACTTACAGTGGACATTGATAACCTTCGATATACGATAGATAAAGATAGAGCGATAAAAAAATGTTTCTCAAGTTCACAAAATCATGAAGAAGAAAGCCTTGAAAATACGTCACTTAGCAAACTTAGTAGCAAACTTTGAGAATTATAATCTTTCCATACATCAAAAGAACGTTGAAGGGTTAAAACTTATTTATTGAGTTATTAAGGCATTTATCAAGAAAAATTTTTAACGTAGTATTGATCAATACCACATTTATTAGCAAAACGTATTGCGGTTCAAGTAACATTAACATAAAGCAATTATTATCGATAAGATAAATAAAATATTTTTTACATGGGTAGGCCATAGAACGACTTAAAATTTTTAACGTAGTATTGATCAAAACCACATTTATTAACAAAATGTATTGCGGTTCAAGTAACATTAACATAAAGCAATTATTATCGATAAGATAAATAAAATAGTTTTTACCTGAGTAGGTCATACAACGACTTAAAATTTTTAACGCAGTTCTGATCAATACCACACTTATTAGCAAAATATATTGCGGTTCGAGTAACATTAATATAAAGTAGTTATTATCGATAAGATAAATAAAATAGTTTTTACCTGAGTAGGCCATAGAACTACTTAAATTTTTTTCAAGTTAAATAAATTTTAATATACACAACTTATACATATTCCAGAAAATTTTGAATTTGAAAATTCACGAGTCTTATTTAATAAATATAATTCAAATATTCTCTTTCAGTTACTTGCGCCGCAGTTATGGATCAAGTCGCGGCGAGCTCCGGAGCCGGAGGGTTTCGTGGAGCACTCGTCCAAGATAGACGAGGTCGCCGAGAGACCGTTCTTCGTCCTCTGGCGGCACGGCGACGTCGAGGCCGTGTACATGGACCCGGCCGAGAGCGCGTCGTCCGCGAATCTGAAGCGCGGCCTAGCTAGTCTCTTCCAGTACCGAACGCTCGACGACGAGGTGCGTCAGCGGGACGCCTCCGGTTTCTGCAACGTCGTCTACGAGACGTTGAGAGACAATATGATCGCGAAACAAAAGACTGATTGCGCGCACGGTACGCTGCCGCCGCCGATGGTACATCCGAGCCCGGTGTTCGCTGTCCGGCTCAAGAGCCATCGCAATTCCACGTACGTGCTGACGCAGTCGCTGCTGCCGGAGAGTGTGCTCGATTACGAGGGGCACCGAATGACCTTGGCGGCCAAGTCCAACGTCGGCACGAGCGTCATATCGGAGAGAAGGCTGGAGCAGGCAGCCGAGGCCCTGAGCGCGACCACGGTCCAGGCGAATTCCGCGAAGCATGCGATGATGCTCCTCAGGCCTGAATACAAAGAGACCAGCATCGAGCTGCAACCGATGCCCGCCATATGTCCTGACGCCGGATGTACCACGGTAAATTCCTTTGCCTGCTCCAACGTCTGTTTCTATTGCTCTCGGACGGTAGAAACGGACGATAGAAACACGTCATTCTAACATACTGATAGATAACGCTGATGCATACAGTTAGAAAATATATAAATACAAAGGAAACACAAATGATTACGCATTTTATCTGTATTCAGTCATACGTCACTAACATAAGAGTTTCGAAAGTTACCGCTGATTAGGGAAAAAAATTATTTTAGGAATTCTTTTGAAGAAACTTCTTTCAATTTTTTTAACATAAATTAAAAATAATAACGAGTTATATAATAATAGTATTCGTACTTTATACGTACATTAGTTTACATTGATTCTCGTGAAATATTAAATATCAATGATTATTAACAAAAATTTGATACACAATAAAAACTGTGCAATAAAAAAATGCATTTAATCTTTTTAATAAATATCTTAATATTTTGCAAAATATTTATTTTAGGAATTAAACGTTCTTTTGAAGAACCATCTTTCATAGTTTTAACATAAATTAAAAATAATAACGAGCTATATAACATTCGCTTTATACATTAGTTTACATCGATTCTCGTGAGATATTAAATATTAATGATTATTAACAAAAATTTGATACATTTAATCTTTCTAACTAAATATCTTAACATTTTACATTCATTTATATATTTCATTGCAGATCGACCAGGCGATCGACAAATATCGCACAATATTCACCACTTCCCCGATGGGCTCGGTAAAGTCCGCGTTGGCTTTCCTCAAGCTTTTACCTCTAGTCAGGGAGGCCTCACCCGAGGAGTTGTACAAAATCCTGAAGACGCCGCGTAACCAACAGATAAAGATGCAGCTGCTGGACATATACGGCGCTGCGTCGACGTTGCCCGCTCACCAGGCTGCCATGAAGATACTCCGTCAGGACGAGACTGGCGACGAGACCGAGAGGTATCTGTGGGCACTGTCCCTCTCGCCGACGCCACACATCGACGTCGCCAAGGATATCCTCCGACGCTCCGAGGAGACGATGCAAAACGACAAGGTGTCCGAGACCTATGCGCTCGCGGCGGGCGCGATGGCGCGGCACTACGGGTCCCCCGCGGTGATAGAGAAGGCGCGAGTCAGCCTGGAACTGGGCCTGGACACCTGCACCGGCGAGGAGTGCAAGCTCAAGTTCCTGCGAGCTCTGCGAAACTTGAGGAGCCCGGCGGCGGTGCCCACGTTGCTGGTGCACGCGCTAAGCGGCAGCAAAGCCATCAGCGTCGCCGCTTGGCGCGCTTTGAGGGCTCTGCCGCGCGAAGCCGTGACGGACGAGTTGAAGAGCGCGGCGCACAGGGTTTTCTATCAGATCGGAGGGCCGCGAAGGGACAGCAGCGCGCGAACGTTCGCGCTGGACATTATCCTCGAGAACGAGCCTTCCGAAGAGACCCTGCGCGACTTCGTCGAGTACTTGAGCAGCAACGATCCGGTCTACGAAGTCCGCAAGTACCTAAGTCAACGTTTGAGGCAAATCGCCGAGAGGGACGCGCGAATCGCCGGCTACCTGAGGAGCATATACGCGAGCGGCAACGTGACGCTCAATAATTATCACGTGCGGGCGCAGCGGGGCCTCAGCACCGCCTTCGACAGGAGCTTCCTGCGCTCGCCCGACTCCAACGGTTCTTTGGTCACCGTTCAGGAAGTGAACGCCGGCCTGCTGAAGCGCGGCATCGTGGACGTCGTGCTGGAAAGCAACGAGCGACGGCAGGCGATGTTCTCGCTGGGACTGTTCGCCGGTGGTCTCGGCAGCTTCGTCTCGAGCCAGGACGACGAAGCGGAAGCCGACGACGAGGTGGCCACCGCCGGCATGGAGATCGACTTTCTCGACGTCGGCATACGGCCGTTCGTCTTCTTCACCGGGCAGAGCGAGCTGATGGGCCACGTTTGGTCCGGCACCGCGGACCAGAGGACCCCGGCCTTTCAAGCTCTCGCTTCCCTGTACAATCATAAAGAATACGTGCCATTGGGGTCCGGTTTTGTCGCCGAGATCGCTCTTCAGGGCGTCGTGGGCTTCGAGCTAGCCGGCGAAATCCAGCTTAGCCTGTGGTCGAGGAACGCCCGATCTCTGGTCGAGATGGACTCCGGCGTGATAGTCCATGGCAACACCAGAATCCAGACGAGTTTCGTGCAAAGCAAGGCGGAATTCATGATGTCGATGGAGCCGAAGCTCCAGCTGTCCACCAACGTGGACTTTAGCAAAGCGGTGGCGTTGTGCATGAGACTGAGTCAACCGGACACCACAGTGACGTATCAGGTCTACAAGATCGAGAGAATAGCCGGCAGCCGGCACAAGCTGAGGAAGTCACACAGATCGAAGGTCCATTCACCCGGCAGATCCTACAGACTTAATCAGAAGAATAACGAGATGTGCGCGAAGTTCACGGATTTAAGTTAACGCATACCGAAGACTGCTCAGTGACTTTTGTAATAATACATAATCGGTAAGGGACCATGAAACTGTTTTTTTTTTATTATTGTGATTCTCAATTAGTGTAGAGGTGGGATCAGCGTATGATAATACGTCTGCGTTCAAATTGATGGATAGCGCTACATTTGAACCTCGATATGACGTTCGAAGTTAATCAAACTTTTCTATGAATACATTAAGTATTCAACTTTCTTTGAGTTACCGTGATTAATATTGTTTAAAATTTTAGACGAAGGAAATAAAATTTAAAATCTAGAAACTTTCTTTTTTATTCTTGCTTAGTTATCCTAAAAATTAATCGCATTTCCAACAAGATCGATTTATATGTAAGAACTCTAAAACATAATTTACCTCTGACTTGTCTCATTTTGCAATGTACTTTGATTTTATTGTTAACATTATGATAAAGATACAATTATTCTTCTTTTATCTTTTCTTCGAGGATCGCTTATCTGGGTTCAACTGTATTTATATTCTGCATTCTGTATTTTCGTTTCTACACCTCAACACCGCGTTAGTTCTGTTAATAAAAAAGCAAAAAAAAAACACATTGTTCGTCCACTGTTCGCGACGTGTGGTCCAGTTACATTAGCGACAACCACACTCGACGACGACCATATCCTTGTAGTCGTGCTTGTAAGTCACGGTGCCGTTAAGCACGTAGAGCATGCTTATGGACTCCAGTTCGGTGGGCACGCAGCAAGCTCTGGTCACGACCTTGCTGCCGTCGCTGCTCTGGAAGGCTCTGTGCATCAGCGTCTGCACTATCGCGTGCATGGTCGGGCTGAGATGATCGCCCATCGGGAAGGTGCACCTGCCGGAGCACTGATAAGCCTCGTATCCCGGCGGCGCGATCACCCAGTTGTCGAACTCGATCAGCGCGAAGTCCACGTACATGGAGCGCCGCTGACAGCTGTTCCGGCGCCGTCTGCGCAGCTCGCTCTCCCAACGCTCCTGACTCTCCTGCTCCTCCGCGACCGATCGTCGACGGCGTCGGGCGCCCTGGGCCTTGGTGTAATTCAGCAGGAGCATCGGACTGTCGCCGGAGAGATGGTACGTCAACCTGCCGTGAACGTAAAGCTTGACGACGTTGCCGCTCTTGCCGGCGACGGCGGACGTGATGTCGAAGGCCCGCCAGGCGTCGTCCTTCCTGGACCTCCGGATCTCCTCGCTTCCGTTTCTCGTCGCCGGTGGACCGTCCAGCGATCGCACGCGGATTATCGTGCCGTCGATCCCGAGCAGTTCCGCGGTCTCCAGCGTCTCGTCGACGCCGACTGGCGGGACGGCGAACTCCAGGATCCTGCCGCCGTCGCTGAGCGGACCGGAGATGTGCCGCGGCTGAATCGCGCGGACGACGTCGGCGTCCGGGCGCCGGTGGTACAGCTGCAGCATGTACCGGGTGCCCCAATGTTTCCGGCGATGCGCGACGTCGCGCGAGAGTCTCGTGTTGGTCCTGTTGAAGGGAGGCCGACGCGACGTCGACGACGACGACGACGACGGGATCGACAGGTCGAAGTGGATCAATGCGTGCAAGTTGGAGCTCCAGCTGCTGCTCGATCCGATCTTCCACAAACAGCAGACGAAGAACGCACCCGTGACGAACAGCAGCCAGTATCCTGGGGCTTGCATGGCGAATCCTCGGTGTGTTGCGGATGAGGACGAAAAAGCCATGGATTATTAACGAAATCAATAATATAATATTAAAATATTTCTAGTATTGCACTTAGATAGCTGATCTCGAGATCTCTTCCATCAATCTTGACTAAAATCTCCAAAACTCGTAACGCTCATAAAGATAAGAGTCTATGCACGCTCTCTTTCTTTCCCTTTAGATAAAATACGATTTTTATCACTGTGATAAATTTTTGAATAATCCACGTCCGACTCCTGAAGGAGGAACGGTGTGGATGCCGGTCTACCTCGGACTGCGAACATCGCATCCCTCGAAGACGAGAGCTCCGATTGAAGGAGCGTTTTCTTCAAATAGCCGCCAATGAGACGTTCGAAGTTACCGCCTGGCATACCCTTATCAACCGCAGACTACCACTCGACCGAGCGACCCTACACACTTACCCCGCCTGGGTACTTGTCGGTATCTTTAGCTAAAGAATACCGTTTTAGATAATGGAAATCGATGGCATTTTTTTAATATTTAGAATGTTTTCTTAATTTTAGGAGTAAGATATTTTATCAAGAAGAAAATTATGATATAATATAAATAATTTTTCAGTTACGCTACGATTCTTTTTTTATGTTTCATGTATCGCAGATTATCAATAAAATTATTTATTATTAATATCTAATACAATATAATAATTTAAAAAGAAAAATTTAATATTTGATTTAATAAATATTTGATTTAAAAAATTTAATTTGAAAATTTATTTAGTAAAATGTTTTTCAAGGCAGATTATATTACTGAAATTATTTAACTAAATTATTTAAAATTATTTTAAAAAATCTTTGAATTTATACTAAAAAAATGTACTAAAAACAAGTAAATTCTTTTACTTGCTTATTTTCTTTATCTTAATAGATAGATTTTATAATTATAAATAAAAAT
>VBVQ01003869.1:0-16905 GCA_011636635.1 Tetramorium simillimum
TGAATTTGCTGGCATGTTGCTGGCATATTGCTAGCATTTGGCTATCTGGGTATATATATATATATGATTTCATTGTTTTTACTTTTGCATACAGTATATATGACTAAATATATTGTAATTTATTTATTTATACTTTTCAAATAAAATATGCTTATTTTCTATCCGCTCTCAGGTTTTTCTCTGGTTTTATTACGTAGAATGTAAATAATAAACATTGAATGCGGAAAAATGAGGAAATAAAGGAAAAATAAAGAAGAAAAAAGGAGAGAAACAGGAAGAAACAAAAAAATAAGAGAAAATTAATTTGCAGTCCTGTTACAAATGATTATATTTCACTTTATGTTACAAAAAGAATCTCTACTACGTATAATGTACCATTGTTTAATAACGTTAATTCCAGGTACCACGAATGTGGCTTGAATACGCATTTTGTCCTTTTTTTTGCCTTTTTTCTCTGTTCCGTTTTTAAAGATACTTTTGCAAATAATCTGAACATCTACTTAACAACTACTTCCGAGCTAATTTAAAATGACTGGCATCCCTGCACCGATTAATTCTCAATAAACACAGGAGAAAAAATCACGAGGTTGCTGTAATGGTCGATTGGTTCCGGGATTTATTCTTATGTTTAACGTTTAACGTTTCTATTGCAGCTACGGAGAAAATATAATACGCTCGCTGACGTTCGTATGATATTTGTATGTATAAATCGTTCGTGCTAATCTCCGCGATGTTGGTACGTTGACAATGTATTATTAATGACGTAACGCTAGAAGGTGCATTTACAATATGTACAATGTTCTGGGTCCATGCCTCAAATTTCGTTATAAAGATCTTTTCTTTTATAATCCTGAGAATGTAAATAAGTTGCCAAATCCGCCCCTTTAGTCAATATAATTATTCAATATTAAATCTACATAATTAAGTTGAAGAATTATTACATAAGTCCATATAAATTCTTGCAATTGAAATGAATAATCACAACTAATTTATCTTCCATGGGAGATTAATTGAGCTACATACGTATCCTACATTAGGATGTAATTAATATTTAATATCATGATTAATCTCATAACGTAGTAAAAATCAATACAATTTTTTTGATGAAGCTCATGGATTTCTTAATGATCAAAATCACATTAAAACGTAACATTAATCCGCAATTTGTTAATATTTAGAATCTCTAAAAACGTCGAATCGAAGAAATAATTTGTAATACCACATAAAACATTCTACATTATTTTTAAAAATTTCGCAAATTGAAGAAATAATTTATAGTGCCACATAAAATGTCTTATATTAACAACGATATATTTTAAGAATATCTGGCTATAGTAAAAAAATAAAATGCATACCGCAAAATATTATTCGATAGCTTGTTTAGTTTGCATCTCAAAATTATTGCCAGGAAATACGAATCTGTGAATGACGAAGTGCAAAAGTATCTCGCGTAAATGCAACATGGACCCGGTTACAGCGCAGCGCATCCGTCAGGACGTTTTACACACGCATTGTTACATCGAGAGCTCTTCCTTCAAAATTCTCCTAGAAATAATAATTCCAGCATACATTACACAGTCAGTTATTTTCTTAGCCTATGCCGTTATAGCTAATTGGACTCGTTATTCGAATTCCATTCTTCTCTTTCTCTCTCTCTCTTTCTCTCTTTTTATACTTCTAGTCTCACATATCGTGATCTAAACGCACCATCGTCGGGAAGCTCACCGGGCGGGACGCAATGAGAGCTTTTATGGAAGCCTTGAGCAAATCTGTCCGCCATCCTAATCCCCATTTACCAATCCTCGGCGGACAGATTCTGATATTATTATTCACGATGTACCTTCTTCTTGGTCTCTTTAGATTGCTTAACTCAATTTGTCTCAAACTCGCTCTTTTTCTTCTCTTTCTCTCTCTCTCTCTCTCGCTTAATAATCTTAAACACGAACTTGACGAATAATTCGGTTGCGTACTCTTCGCGATCCTTTTCAGAAAATATGTTTTAAAGTTTATGAAAGACAGGTAGATACTGAAAAATCATTAATATGAATTAAAGAGCAACTTAAAATTGTTAACACAAACACCAGTTGATTATTGAAATTGACAAATGAATAGGATACCTTTTTTGAAAGAGAATTCAAGACGATTATCAATAAGAAATAGCGCAAATAAAAATTTACGGTATCGATACGCAACCATTTACGACGTGAAGGAACTTTGTGAAGGACGTAAATGTACAGAAAGACCGTATCGGTCCCTCGAAAGGACAGAATTGTTTTTGGCAAAAGTTATCGAAGGTGTGCGCTTCCACGACTGGACACTCATATATTCAATTCGTCAATTTTTAACGTCTTCAGAAATTGTGCTTCATTATCTTTTTAAACATCAATTAACAGGAAGCAGAAAAATTTCAATTGTAATATAGAAACCGTACAAATCGTCTTTGAATAGAACGATTTTACTGTCGCTATAAAGATTTATCGGAGTATCATTTAATATAACATAGAACGACTAAATATCGATAGTTATGCACAATCTCCGAATTACAATTATCTTTACAATACAGATTTATACATTCCGATATTTCTGATGCTAATATCTTTCCAGTCGCGTGGAACAGCGCGGACGGCTAGGTAGAGTCGAGGACGAAATTTCTCATGAAAAATAGTGAGAACAGCTTCTCGAGAAACGGAAGGATCTTTCTTTTTTTTGCCCGGCTCATTCTCGACGATGGTGCGAGGCGAGAAGGGAAGGGACGGTGGTCTGAGACTGGCTCGGTTTTTGGACACAAATTAGCCCGACCTGTGTCTAGCGCCTAAGTGTGAACAAATCTCGCAGAATTTTTCTTCAGTTTTATCTTTAAAGATTAATATTTAGGATTAGAATCAATAGGTAAAATTAGCTATCCAGAGCCGATTGATCAATGTAGAACGATTAA
Source organism: Tetramorium simillimum (assembly GCA_011636635.1). Taxonomy (NCBI): domain Eukaryota; kingdom Metazoa; phylum Arthropoda; class Insecta; order Hymenoptera; family Formicidae; genus Tetramorium; species Tetramorium simillimum. Next base: position 2,936 of record VBVQ01003869.1, read on the forward strand.
ACGAGTGTTTCTTCTTCTCATCTAGGCATTGTAATTAACTTTAAAATCTAAGAGAGAGGTCCGTTAATAGAGTTATTGCAATGAGTTAGTTACAAGTTATAGTGCAGGTGATTCTTAATAAAATAAAGTCATAATATTGCTGCGTGTTATCGTTCAAACATAAAAAAAAGACTCTTGATATAAATGATATAAAAATAAAAATCTGAGAAAAATATTTTATTCCGGAATACGGACAAAAATATGATGGACGTCGAATTGTATAAAACGGGAAATGGTCTCTCCATTTGCGATACGCGTCGTAGACACAGGTGACGCGATAATTACAAGATATAATATAATAGCGACAACTGATCAATCGATTGGTAATCGATGAACGATCGATAAATTCTCTTTAGGTATTTGTCTCAACGCGACAAAGCCGACAGACAATAGTTACAATAATAAATATACAATTGCAATAATATCGATAATAATAGTAATGATAATAAAGACAATAGCAATAGCCGTGATAACAAATTTGATTGATTGACAATCTATGACATTATTTACGTTGTATACATATACAAATTTATTTGCAGGATGCTCTATTACATTTTTTAATCGTATGCACATCATAACATCATAATAACATCATATAATAACAATAGTCATGAAATGCTAATACGGTCAATACTTCTCCGAAACTTTGAAGTTAGAATATAATCGGTCGTTTTATTTGGAATGATTTGCTTTGTAATTTATAAGTTATGAATAACATAAAAAAATATATGTGTATATGTGAGATGCGCAATGTATCTGGAGCGCAATATATCAAAGCAAAAGAGCATCCTGCGAGTTGCACTGAGCACACTTATCACGATAATTACACTCCTACAAAAGTACAAGATAGCGGTAATCAATAAAACTGTAATTAGAGCTCTTGCCGCGCGCCCCTTTGTTGAAATAAAGAACCTTTTCCGTAATCCCGTCGAACGAGATCAGCGATGATTATGCAGTGTTAAAATTGCTTTGCGAAGCGCTTTGCCACAATAGAAAACAATATACATAAAAATATAAATAAACATAACTTAACAAATGATAAAACCTGCATTGAGTAGCTGCACCTAATACAATAGTTCAATATAATAGTTAACTTCTAATGAACAATAGGTGTAGGTTCAACAAGCTGCCAAGAAGTCAACGTAAATGATCTAGAGCCCGTTTAGGCCGTTTCTACAACAAAATCGCGAACGAAAGAACGTGGTATTTTCGCAATTAACAACGAGAAAACGTATACCGATCTCTGATGATGGAAAATAAGCATTGGAACTGGAACAATCGACTCCGCGGCTCGAAGAGGAAGATGTGCTGTCTAGAATTAGAATCAGCTAAGACTAAAATTTGTATAAAATTCTGTTTTGTAGTGTCAAAATAAATGGCATTCTTCATATCTTACATATAATCCTCTATAATACTGTTATCTCTCCGAGATACAAAGTACAAGCCGTTCCATTTCTCAGCGTATTAAAATATTCCTGTGACTCGACAACGCGTAAACGTTCGAAAAACGGTTTCTCATGGGTGAAATCGGTTAAAGTAAAACAAGTGAGCATGGGTGGACTATTGATGTATCCGGGTGGCGGGTGACCTGAGGTGGTACTACTTGGAAGATGGGTCCCTATATCGTCTATTTTAATCGGCTACCGTTTAAAATTTTTCAAATCTACTTGCCTACGACATTCCATCTCGCTACTTTGATTATAAATGCTACCGGTCACGCGCGATATTTAATATTGTCTCTATGGTATGCGATGTAAAATTTCCTCCGTCTTCTACTATCTATCTGCAAATGGTATACGTTCCTTTACCGTGGGTTCTCTCTTTTAACGCTTTTTTGTCCGACGAAACGTTCCGGAGAAACGAATTATTATGCTACATTACGGACCATCAAACGGAAATGTCCCTTGAATCGTTTAGAATACGTAAAGCGTTAATAAATAAGCGTGCTGAAGCGATAATAGAGCTCGACGAATCGACGTCGACGAAAACGTAGAGTGTTTCCTCCGTACAATAAAAACGACTGAGAATATATATCGATGGTACGCTCGCGCGTTGATTTAATGCACTTAACAGTCTGACACGGCTAAACGCGCATCGTCGTGGAACGTATAATTTGCATCAAAACACGCACGCGGCGACTCCGCCGAACAGCGGAAGCGCCGTCAACGAAAGTGTGTATCCTACACTTCTTTTGTATTCTAAATTCCTCTATTAACAATAGTGGTAACAGAAGGCAGAGACCCCGTAGAGACTCTATGATATGGAGCAAAATCCATGGAGCGTGAAACTGAACATTTCGAAGCCTTTCAAAACGCAGTCCTTACTCCCCGTTCGCCGAGCGCGATTCTCCCCCCCCGTAACAGTGAGGACGGCGTCATCGTTTCCTTCCTTTTTGTTACTTTTTCCGTATTTCATTTTCTCGCGCATTCACGCGTATCCGTCCATTCCTTTTGTAAAAATACGCGGTCGCGGAATTCGACGCGACGAAACGATTATTACGGATAACGAGACTGCGGATGTTCTCTCTCTAACGAAGAAGTCGATTGTATACTCACTAGAGTCCTCCAGACCCGCCAGAGAAACGGGCCTGGCAACGAGCGGTAGAAAAATTCGAAAAGGTTCTCAAAATCCTCGCTTCTCTCAGAATATTTTACTCCACATCTTCATCATTTTCTAGAAGAAATCTCTGCCTAAGTGGGGACGGTTCGTCTGTTGCGACAGCCGCGGCCTACCGCGCCCGTTAGCGCCGGCGGCGTGTCTCCTGGTGTTGCGCAGCTCCCGGTCGACCTCGAGCTCCTCCAGCTTCATGGTGAGGCCAAGCTTCTGCTGCACTGCCAGGCGTAGCAGCTGGTTCAGCGTCTTCCGGTCGTCTTCCGCCACGGTGAGCTGCCGCTGAAGCTCGTCCACTTGCGTCACGTACTCTTCGCAACGTGCAGCGAACATTGCACGCAGACCTGGACAGCGCATGGTTAGCAGGGTTTAACACAATGTAGAGATAAGCGAATGGAAGGATACTGGAGGGATACTGGAATTGGAAGCATATTGAATACCCCGCGGGAGGGAAGATGAAGCGAAACCTAGGCTTTGTGATGGCACAAAAGATATCTCTGTATATTTATGTATATAAAATTATGGCAGAAAAGAAAAATGCATCAACCAGAACCCAGGTACATTGTAGACAGTTTACTGCATCGCGTTCTAAAATGAACGCGTGAAAATGCTTGACTAGTCACGATTAGGAGAAAAATGTTACATGGAAATGTACGCTTGATAATTTTTATGCAACACAATAGTTATGGCAAAGAATCAGAGAGTTCGAAAAGTCAACCGCGGTACCCCATAGAATTAACACTAGCGCGTTCATTAAGACTGATAAAAAGCAATTTTTAATGACGTTAATAGGCGTGTGTTAGTGAAACAAAATAGAAAAAGAGTTACATTATTGAATTTCAGATAAAATACAGATTTTATAAAAGTATCTTGAAAAATGGGTAAGTTTAGTAAAGATTCACAGAGCAAAAAAATCATCTAATATAATTAGTCTTAATTTCTTTTTTTTTTCTATTAAATTGAAAACGTCTAATTGCATAGGAAAGGCAAAAAGAGATACAAAAGTAAAAAGTTAAATACTCACTCGAGAATGTCGCGGCGTTTTCCTTCAACATTCTAAGCTCATTCCTCAGCTTGAGCATCGTCTCGTTAACGATACTCTTCTCATTTTCGTATTTGCTCTTCAGATTCGTTAACGCTACTTCCGCCGTGTTTTTGTTTGATTTAAGCACTGTTCTCAATGTGGCAATCTGTTCTCGCTTAGCGGACAGTAAGGCCTTTAATCTAATAACTTGTTCTTGGAGGTCCGTTACGTCCGCCTTGTTCTCGTTAACAGAAGCTGAAAAGGTAGAGTCAAGATTAGAAAATATTTATGAATAAAATTCAGTTACGCCTATATTGTAAAATAAAAATAAACTTTTTTATATTTACCCTCACAAACGTTGCAAATATTAGATTGCATTCCTTTGACTTTGGACAGTTCGATCGTGTGTTCTACGGCGTTTCTAAGATGCTTTATTTGGTCCATCGCGGTCTCTATGTGTTTCGCAATCTCCTTCGCTTTGCTGAGACTCTCCAGATCCTTAATCTTGATATCGGTCTTGAACAGAGTTCGGCACCAGTCCATCTTGCCGTTTTCCTCTTCCTTCTCGGGCACGATCTCTGACTTCTCGTGATCCAGCACTACCCTCGAGGGCGTCTCGCCGTTAACGGTGCACACGTGATGATAGAGCTGCGCGAGCTCGTCGGAGAGATTCTGCAGATCGTTCTGGGCAGAATCAAGGAAACCGCCCGCTTCCGCGGTGAGTTTCGACAGAGTGGACACGTCCGATTCGAGTTGCATGCTCCTCTGTTCCGTATCCAGGAGCTGAAATGAAAGAGGGAGATATTAATCATGCGAACGAAAACGCGATACCAGGTCGCAATAAATGCGTTAGGTATGTCTTGCCTAATACTGCGTGTTTATTGGAAGTTTGTTCGTGAAATAAGTTTGCAGAATAGTATGTATTAAATAATATGAATAGTAGTTTAGGATCCACAGTTCGTAGTCTTGCGAGTGCAGTATTGGAGATTTTATGAAAAATTCATAGGTTGTAGATGATCTCTTTCTTCGAGCATCGTGCAAAACAGGCTCGGCGAGTTCCGATCGACATGCTACGTTAGATACGCACGAAATTTAGGTAGAAAGAAAGTGATTGATTTTATTCTTTTCGTTCCTAAGCGCATTCTATCTTAAAAGCCACGTTGCATAGCGTATTACGATCCGTACGTCGTCTCTTTCGAGCACTCAGAACAGTGATATTCGTTCAAATGCGTTTGATGCCTAGAGTCCATGTGTGAAAATGTGAATGATATTATCTCTACGGCGCTCAGAGGAGTAAGACCATTCTCACACGTGGATCTACATTTCATGGAGTGATTTCGTCAGTAGCTTCGAAAACAAGTACGGTTAAATATATGAAGAAGTATCATAGACAGGAAGCGATGTGTGGGTTGTTAGGACATTGAGAAGCGAGTACCACTGTACGGATCATTAGAGGAGCCAACAAGACAAATTGTTATTAAAGTATCTGGTAAATACGTCAAAGGGACCACACGTAACCCAACCTTTTCTCGAAGGCTCTTCTCTGACTCGGGTATCTGAAACGCCACAATTTCTATTCAAAGTCCATTATTTTTGCGCGATAGTTGCGCCAGTATCGCATATACTTATACTCTTGCCACTAGCAAACTCTTGTTTTTTCTCTCATTTTTCTCTATTTCTTACAACAGTCTATTTTTCAACTTACATCTTCGCTCTTCGTCGCAAGTTTTGCAATAGCTATTGCGAGAATACATTTTAAGAAATCGTAGTAAGATATGAATAAATGTATACCTTATTCCTCAGATTTGTCAGCTCCGTTCTTAGCTGCTGCGTAGAGTCGGACACAGTTAATCCGTTCTCCAATTCAGACAGATCTTTCTGCAACTGATTAATCTCGCGAGCAGACATAGTGCTCCACTGATGATATTGAACAACGGCCTGTTAGAACAATAGCGTCATTAGTATAATATTTTATAATAAAGTTAGACTAAATTTTATTTATTTTAATTGAAAAAAGGCACATACCTGATTAAGTTTATCTAACGTCGTCTCTTCGCTCTGCTTTTCCGGCAATTTCGAGTGAAGATGATGTAGCGATTGCACATGCGCTGCCAGCTGCACTATTCGTGCAACGAACGATTGCAATTCCGCTTGGCTCTTCTCGACCGCGTACTGCGACTCGCGCAGATTTTGCGTCAGATGGGACTTCTCGGACTCCGCGAGTTCCAGCTGCTTCTCCAGTTTCTTCAATTCGTTTAGATGAATCTCGGAGAATAAGTCAACTTGCTTGTCGGTCGCGGAAGTGCCTGGTTCTTGTGTCTTCAAATCCGCTTCGATTCTACGCAGCGCCGGCGAGTCGTCCTCGCCGTCACTGCATATCGTCTGGTCCTCCGTGATGCCTCGGATGGAGAGCGCTAGATTGCTGAGATTGTAGATCGACTCGCTGTTGATCCTCTGATCGAGTTCCTTTTTCAAAGCGTACTTGGCCTCACGTTCGGCCTGCAATGACTCCAACGCTTCCTCCATCTGCTTCTCCGCTATTTTCTTCAGGTTTGTCAGCTCCTCCACCTGGCTGTTCAGCAACTCGACCTCTTCGGTGAGCCGTCGAATCTCGTGTTTGGCACCCTCAAACTCCACTTGACTGGACCGCAAACCGGACACCTGCTTCTGCAATGAGATATTCTCGTCCTCCAGCTCGGAATAATCCTGCAGCAGGCGAGTCTCGCGGAATCTGCACTCCCGTAATTCCGTCCGTAACGACTTGCGCTCCGTCTCGGCCTGCTGATGATCCTTCCCGACCTCTTCGCGCTCCTGCAGCGCGTGATCACGCTCTGCCTCCACTCGTTCCAACTCATGTCGCAACTGAAAATAATTTATAACATGTCAAAGCGTAACGTTTCGTTTTACGCAAGTCGATAATTGTGACCAACTCGACACAAACCTGTTTCGTTTCGTTTTCTAATTCGATGATCTGCGATTGCAAAGATGTTTCTCGAGCGGCGCTTTCGTTAAGAAGACTCTCCTCTTGCTCGATACCGCTCTTTGCTGTTATTTTGGTAGTTGTCTGGAACTTTGCTAGCGCCTAAAGTAACAACAAAATGTACAATTTATTCACAGGAGGAATAAATATACATACATGTTTATGTAAAAATTGTATTTACGTAACGCACACAAGTGATTAACTAGTCAGGTAACAAGCTAGCGTTATTTATCGTCATTTTGGCGTCAAAATAATATTTTTGACGATTTCAACGTTAAAATAATGACAAATAACATCAGCTTGCTATCTGAATGATAAGATTGATGATTATTAAAGACTTTCTAGACAAAAAAAGTTGTTTTCTTTGTATTAGAAATAATAGCATATTTAATAACACAAGCATATTTTCTCAAAAAACGGCATTCCAGATCAGATACCTAAATATAGATATCTGTACATTGATTGGCCAATGCAGACACGCTGAATGAGTCACTCTACATTCCTTCAGCAGTCAAATTGACACGGTTAACTCTACCTGTCTTCCTACCTGTACTCTAAGAAAAAGCATCGGTATTTCCTGGCGCATACCCACTTGACGCGCTCCATATTAAACTGTTTGCCGTAGAGGAATAAAAATTCACCCACGCCTCATTTCTATCTTTACATGTTAATCGCCGCTTGCCAATCAAACTGCCGCGAGAGCGGAATAAATTTGCCCTCTCTTTTCGCGGGCGTCTCGAGAGAGCGACCGGGAGGGACCCTGGACACTAACCTCCTGCGTGATCTCCAGCTCGTGCTTCGTGTTCTCGTAGACCGCCTCGAGGTCGTTGCACCGCTGCTGCAGGGCCGACTTCTCCTCGAGCAGCGCGAGCCCGTACTGCGCCGACTGTATCTTCTCGGTGGAGGCCAAGTCAAGCTCGCGCGACAGACGCTCGATCTCGGTCCTCAGCTCCTCGAGCCCGACCCCGTCGACGGTGGTGGCGGCCATTGCTGCCTGCGCGATGACGACGACGTCGATGTCGGCGACGACGACGATGACGATGACTATGACGAGCACGACAACGACGACGAAGACGCTGCTGGCCTCCCCTCCGGCGTTGCTGTTCCTCGTGTCGCTACCTCCGTCACCCCGTACACCACCCCCAGCACCGCGCCGTTATCGCGAGTGAGACCGATGGACGCCGGTCGCCGTGGAGCGCATCCTTCGCTCAGTTCGGCCGCGCTGTTCTACCTTTTTTTTCTCTCCTCCGTCTCCTCGACGCCTCGTGTCACCACCGCTGCCTCCTGTCTTCGACGACGACGACGACGCGCGCGCGAGACTCCTTCTCCTTACGCTCCCGGATGTTTTCACATCCTACTTGCGGCGTGAGAGCCACCGTCGCTGACCCTCGCCGCGAGTGACACTCCGATCTTGACAGACACGACGAGGACGATTCGGCCGACGGGGCGCGGGCGGGCAGACGGGCGAGATCACGCGACGACCGGATGCGCGTTCCGCGGTTCTGCCTTTTAACTCGGTTCGACGTTCCGCTCGTCCATGCCAGCGCTTAGAGGCCACCTCCCCCCCTTTCTCTTTTTCTTTCACTCCCCCCTCCCCCTCTGCCGCGTTGATAAGATTTTTCCTCGCCGTTTACCTGACGGGCTTTTAGCTTTATCGAGACACGTGGATGTCAGCGTTCACGCGTCGACGCCACGCGGTTATTTATATTTTTTTTTCTAAGGGCAACATAGCCCGTTCAATTATCCATTCATTCGTTTTCTCTATACCTCGTCAGCTCATTCATAAGCGATCAGCGATAACGGTCGCATAGATAAAAATATATAATGCGTAGTTAGAGAATGACATGTGACAAAACCAGAGAAACGCAGTCCGGTTTAGCATTGAAGCTTGGCTCTCTCAAATAATTACAGCAGTTTGTTTACCTGTTTCACGCGGTGAAAACGCGAGACTCGTAGAATTTCGTTCGGAGACTATTACAAGAATTTATAATTCAGTCCATATTGCGTATCGTCGCTGATTAAACAATCTAGATTCGTATTGCGGGGCAATTCTTGTGTAACAGCGCGTTAATTTGGAGCTTTCTCCTCTAGAAATTTCGCGTGCGAGATTCACGAGGTAAACATGCCAATGTGAATTATTAATCGGTTAATCAATCCCCGACGAGTCCATTTACGCATTCACCATGATACGCAGATTGCGTGGCTCCAACTCGGAACACGCGTGCGCTCGTACAATTACGTAATTCTCCTTGATAGACAGTGTCCGTCAATCTATATGTGCAGGTACATTGTTCGCACTGAAATCACAAAGCACGACTTAAATGGATGGTTTGGAAGGTTCAGAAAGAACTTGAGGAATTTGTAAAAGGAACAATAACGCTACCTTTGTATTTGTCGCCCCCCATCGTGCCTGCCTCTGTTGCTTTTAGCGAAGGGATAGTTCAGGGATAGCTCAGCTTTAAGTCGGTTTTGTTCCGGTCACGTCATTTCATATATATAACATTTTTTTAGTACGTTTTATCATGATAAAAAAGTAAACCTGTAAATACCAACAGTAACGTTACATCAATATTGCATCATATTATAAATTTCCCGTTCAAGAATGTAACAGTTATAAATAACAAGTATTATATAACATTTCTGTTGTTGAGTAGGAAATTACAATACTGATGCAATAATACCGTTAATTCGTGTTTACTGGAAAATACCTGAGGCTACTTGGCAATAAGTACATCGCAAAATCGTAATTTCGGTAGAATCAATCTCTTAAGAGTAGAAGGATCTTTTAAAGAGAGGAAGGAACGTCATACACTGAAGGAGCAAGCAAAAAATTGAAGACCATTCCTTTGCCTCTCCGTACACATTCTATTTCAAAAATTCAGTTTAAAAACATAACTTGGAATACTCCATAATCCTTTTATTACTTTGTAGCTTATTTTTTTTTCTTCCTCTTCATCCTCCTTGTCTTCTTCCTTCTTTTTAATCTCTCTCACTCTCTCGTCTCTTCTTCTTTTTTTTTTTAAGTATTAATAGATTAGTTTAATATATTATATAAGTCGAGCCGTGGACCCGGCGTGCGCCGCCGGTCGAATTAGATTCATATACTGTAACAGTCGTATTCTTTACAATATTCGTACGTAAGTCTTGTAGCAGAGACAAAAGCGCAGGTGCCCTAATCGCACTCGTTTTTTTTTTTTGTTATTCTTTATAATAGTTATTCGTATGCTCGTCTGGACCTCTGGTACTACCAACGAATCACGGAGATCGTTTTACGGAGGGAATCGGCTGTATTTATCCAGACTGTTGCTCTCACATGTGATGTATATTCGACATTCCCAGTCAGACAGTATAAAAGAGACGTGCATCTTAAACGTCTGAGAAAAGTCTAATGACATTCGAAGTAGCGGGACACTCAATTTTGATTCTACCCTTCGCTTCTCTCGGTGAATATTGCTGACTCTTTCACCGGCAAGAAGCAAAAGACGCGTTAAACAACAGATCAAATCCAAGTTAAGGTCAATCAAAATTAAGCAGTCACAGATTAAACGCGGATTAATCCCGAGCCTTCGGACATCCGTCTAGACGCTTCGCGTTGTCCGGAATACTTGGTCCGACGTGCATCCCCGTGCATGAGGTAGTGCCAGAGGTCCGCGAAGGTTCCAATATAGCGAAGTACAATTTGTTTGATCCTCTCCAAGTCTCGTCGTGAGCACTAGCACACCGAAACTACGCAATGAGATCCGGTATATTTTTTAAGTCCCGAACAGTGTGTTAAGTGTATAAAATTGTTGCAGGACACCTGGGTTACTATAAGAAACACTCCCGGGTGCGCCCCCGCCCCGGGACGGGATGGCGAACGGCCCCGGGTCTTCCTTCCATCGAGACAGTCAGGCACGCCTGGCTTCTGAACGTTAATACACAATTGTCGCTGCTGGTTAAGCCACGGAAGTCCGCAAAGTGTACGCATCGCGCGGACATCGCACCCGAGGTTCTTTCGAGGGAGAAAGAAAGGAGCTTTCGACGTCCGCGCGATCCGCCTTTCGGGCTTGAACAAAGACTCGCCGTCCGGATAATCGAATTGATACTGCATGTCACGCTGCTGCTACTTGGCGTGAACGTGTGGTCCGGGCATTCCAAAAAATGTAATTGGTATTCTAATCGCATCTTATCCTAATTGCGTTGCTCACGTTGCGTTTTACTTCATGAAATACTGCGCGATCGAACGAGTCATCGTCGCGACTTCCGCTAACATAACTTCATTACTTGGAACATCCTCATCTTCGTTTATAAGAAAAATCTTTGTACTCGCATCGAGTTTAAGTGGTCGTCCCCTTCGTATGCAACGGGGAATAATAGCCTTTTCCTTTTTTTTTTCTCGAAACAATCAATTTCCTCTTCGACCGCATCTATAAAAATTTCATCTCTACAACTTATGAGTAAGAAAAAAAGAGAGAATATCGACCTCGGGATATACTCTATACATGAAAAATATAATTTTTCTCGTGGAAATACAAAGGAAAATCGTATCGTAGGAATTAGTCACCAGCAACGACCAGAGTATAAGCTAGCTTTTTACAGTACAAAATACAGCTCCTGCACATATGCATAAATATATGTAACACACATGCGCATATATATATACATATAGCTAGTAACGAAGTATTTTCAGCAACATGTAAGGATATAGTAAGGTTGGTACATTTCCTCCCGTGGGCCGCGTTTTCATTCGCAGGCCCATCAACAGTCCCGGCGACAGTATGAACAATATGAATCCCTATAGTCTTGTCATTAACAATTATGATTGTACGTACAAAATGTGTCAACTTGTACAGACCACCGTGTTTATATGTATATATACATACATATCGATGTAGCGACCATTTAGGACGTATCTTACTGGTATTAATCGCAACGTATCCTGGAACGTATTTCTGTAAACGTTCAGAAAAAACCGTAGAAAGCACACACGTCTTCTCTCTTTCGCCCTACTTCATCGGAGGGTATGAGTACAATTGCATATAAACCTGTAAACACTGACAATCCTACAACTATATTTCGCCTTTTGTTCGTACCTATATGAAACTAGACATGTCCGGTGTGTAAAGAAAACAAAGAAAAGGAAACAAAAGAACGCAAAAGTGACGCACAGTAACAGCTCGGTGAGATCCTCATTACATCCTTACACATTAAAAATTAGCGTTACTGAATCTTATTTTTATGCATCCAGGGCCGGCATGTGTTCTCGCATACTTTTTTTTCCCATTTTCCCGCGTTCGCTTCCGAATTTTCTTTTTTTAATTCTTTCCTTCATTTGTGTCGATTTACGAGTGTCGGCTAGAGAGTTCGAGAGGGAGGACCGGAGAATACAAGATGCGTGGATGCGAAAAGTGGTGCGACGTGAGCCCGTGCCTTGCGACTCGTTCGTGAAATCCGTGTCAATGGCGAAGACGTTCCTCTCTGTCAACGGGCGCCGGATGGCGGCCTGTTTATTTTGTTTTTTTTTTTTATGTTATTCTCATTTATCAATCGTATAGTAGCCGTTTTGTAAAATTTACTTTATTCATACAAATGACGAGGATGCGCGTGGAAGTAGTCCTGCGCGTTACACTTACGTCGCGCAAAACCGCCGAACGCGCGCGCCGAATCTCGGCGAGGCTACGCGTGAGCTTCCCGAGAATCCATACATCTTGCATCGGAAAACAATGCGCGTACGAGACGATTTGAAAGTCAGGGGACAGAGGATTCATGTCTCTACTCTAAGTCAATAGAATGTATTATAATATTATTACATAGGGTGTGTATGTATGCGTATGTTTCATATGTTTGTGACTGTGTGTATGCGTGTATCTGTGTACCATATATACGTGTAAATGTCAGACGTGTTACTCGTAGGATGAACCCTGCTCTCATTCACACGTAGTAGCAAATGTACGTGTATGGTGTCGTGTAACAGCAATAAAAACTTAAAGACATCGTTTAAGAAAAAAAAATCCTTGCGAAGAGAACAACGGTGGGCAGCAGAGAGGGGGAAGGAAATTAGGAATAAGGGCGAGGAGGGCTGGAGGGGGGCTGGCTGGCCTCCGGGAGTTGGGAGCATGGAGAGATCGTACGATCGTGACGACGTCGACAACGAGCGCGATTGACGGCGCTGAACGAATGATCAGCTACGTCAACGACGACGATGACGACGGTACCACGAGTTCTTTGAGAATTGTACGCGTCATTTAAGACATACGTTCGCACATCCCTACCTAGCTACCATCCCCGGTAGTGGCGCGCGCGACGGTAAACGGCTTATCGTTATCGTTAAGCGAGCGGCACGGATTCCGGTTGTCTCCTACTTCCTGTCGTCCTGATCGCATTCACGGCTTATGTGACCAGTCTTGCCGCAAATGTAGCAAGTCTTGCCGCCGGCCTCGGTGCAGTTACGGGCGATATGACCGGTCTTGTTGCAGTTATAGCAGCTCTGCATCGCAAAGCGGCCGGAATCGTTGCCGCCCTCCGGGCAGCTGCGCGCCATGTGACCAGTCTTGTTGCAATTGTAACAACTCAACTCCGGTCCCTGTTGAAAAACAGTTATCGTGCATCCAATTCTGTATCAACACCTGAGGCTACGGTCGACTTGATGCTATAAATACTTTGTAGCGTTTTTCTTCTCCTTCTATTTTTATTGAAAGAAAGGAGAAGAAAAATGCTTCAAAGCATTTGAAGCGTCAAGTCGACAGGAGCCTGAGTCACCCGGGTGATTCTTAATCAAAGGTAATACTAACCTGCTGACAGTCTTTCGCGATGTGACCGACACCGTTGCAGCGATAGCAAAGATCCTGATCCTCCTTGCACTCACGCGCAAAGTGTCCGAATTGGTTGCATTTGAAGCACTTCTCTCGGCCTCGTCCAAAACCGCCGTCCCTATCACGTCCACGATCTCCTCTTCCTCCACCACCGCCTTGTGGGCACTCCCGTGCAAAGTGGCCCATGCGATTACATTTGTAACACGCACTTGAACTCATTTTTCTTCCCTGCAATTATAATGATATATATACATATATACACACACATGTCATTATACCGACATGAGATCATTGAACCTTTGCCCATTGATGTCTTTATCTTTAAAATGTATATGTGTTTCGCGTATCAACCAATGATTGTATATTGAATCATACAAGAATTGTGTGATTATTAAGAAAAGAATTGATCGATTCCAATACTCGATCGAATAATGTATTATATATACATACATACATACATACATACATATATATACATACATACATATATATATATATATATATATATATATATTTATATATACAC
>VBVQ01003870.1:0-16897 GCA_011636635.1 Tetramorium simillimum
ACATTATGTTCTCTTATTATTATACATATCTACGTGTTAAAATTCAATCGAATTATAATTTTTTAAATTAAAAATTATATTTCAACGATTTGATTCTGTTTAGCTCGATTTGTTTCGATTCGGATAAAATTCGAAAAAAAATTCGATTTAATTCGACATAAAAGATCCTTGATTCTAGTAAAAAATATTTCATTAAAAAAATAAAATTATTATTAAAATATCAAAAACTATGAATTTTAAAAGACCTTTAACGATACAATTTAATTTTTCCTTTACAATTTAATTTTCTCCTAAAACATTTTTGTATATCTTTGAAAATAAACAAGTTATTTTGGGTAATAATATTAAGCGGAGCACTGTATAAGACACATGTATTATATAATTGTGTAATTAAATATTTTAGAAAAAAATTTAAAAAAAAATAGTTTTATTAATTTTAGAAGAAGAAAATACTATTTTAATTTGATATTAATATGCATGAAATTATGTAGGCAAAGTTTCGATCATATTCAGTATTGTATCAGCCGATGCAAGTAAATTATACTAAGAAGTTTGCTTTTTTTTTTCAAGGAAAAAGAAAAAGAGATGAAGGATAAGGATAAGGAGCACAGAGAGAAGATCGGCGAGCCTGAAAGACATCCACGACCGAGTAAGTAGTGTAAACCGAAAATTATATATTTTTTTTGCGGTAGTCGTATCAGAAGTATTCTCAGCTGGTTTAATACTCCAAAGGGATCGTTTCTTGAATCGATTAGAGTTCGTAATCTGTCAGTCGAGTCCCCTTTGCATTTTCGTGCATAAACTGGATTTGGATAGATTACTTACATATACATATATCTATATTATATATGACCTTTTGGACTGCTGTCTGCTCATGTCGGCTTCGAAAGTCAAAAAACGTTCGTCCTACATTAATTATTATACTTGTACAATTATAATTGTCAGACATGCTCACCGCTTGTGAAATTTATTTGTATGTGATTATTTTCGTTTGAGTTGTTTTGCGTTATACCATTTGCTGAAATGTACAATAATAAAATAACAGTTTGGCCTAGAAATAATAACGTTACGTTCAAAAATATGGTAAATTTTTCATATTTAATTTTCTCTCTCTGCAAGAGTTACGCGAAGTGAATTATTTTATACGTAATTTTAAAACGCCGGTAAATTAAATTGAAAATATGTCAGGAAGTAGGTAAAAGGAGTTTTCAGCTTGAATATAAAAGTTTAAATGATATAAAATGATTTCAGTTTCGTTGCTCAGGCACATTTGATTATTTTATCCTTACGCTGAAAATACTTTGAAAAACATATTTGCATAAAATGGTTGCAATGCGGTGAGCGTCAATTATTATAATTGCGTCATCATTAATGTTTAGGCAGATGCATGATAGTTCTGTCTATTTGTCTCTATTTCTTTGCCTCTGCCTTTAAAACCCTCATCTAGTAATCGGTAGTTATATCGATAGATACTGTATGAAAGTTATTTGTGCGATGTATTATTCGCCTTCGTAGTCCTTTTGCGATTAGGCGAAAAAGATTCCTGTTTTCAACCTGCGATGAATCATGATACAGTTTTCCATATCGACTCCACATCATCCATCACATCCATCATTACATCACATATCATTGTCGTGAAAATCTAATAACACTTATTTGTTCAATATTTTAACAATACATGTGTGTAACGTATTTTTCGTTATTTAAATCATTAGATTTTTTAAAAGTAAATAATTATATTATTTATAGCGAGAAATAAGATGTATATGTTGATCATGTTACTCGATCAGACATTATGTTGTCCGTATGTAATTATTTTTTGTTTAATACTTTCTTTCCGATGTGCTTATGTTTAGTTCTTACTGCAATATTAAATATATAAAGTAACAAGGTTTAAAATAAAGTTAGAATAAATTTTAAGATTTAGGAGACTATAACAAAAATAATTTTAAGAAGAAAACTAAAACTAAAAAAAAAAAGCTTAAATTGTATATGTTCAGTAGCACGCTGCAAACTTTTTAAACGCAGCTCTCATTCGGTAATTCATTGTACAATGTAACAATCTGCAAAGTTGAAACTACTCAAGATATCGTTGTGTCATTAATCAACCATAAATCCATTATCATCCTTCCATAATCTATTAGTTTAAATTAACGACAAATTTATCAATAATGTAATATCGACAAATGTATGCTTAAGAGATTACTGTGGCTTTCGAGGCATTTCAATGATGGAATCGCGAAACTGATGAGTCGCACATCTTCATTAATGAGCAACAATTGTCATTACTGTATAAATCACATTTGCTGTGCTCTCGTAACAATAATCTCTTTTCCATTCTCTTGCCCTTTTATCCTATTTTCTCCCTTATCCTCTTCGACCTCTCCCTCTTTCTAGTTTTCAAGCATCAATAGCAATCTTGATTATCTTGATTGCCTTTCACTATCTCATCATCGTCATCAAAATCATTACCATCATCGCCATCATCATCGGCATCATTATGATCATCATCGTTGTCATCATCGCCATTTTTTATAATTATTATTATCACCATCATCATCGTCATCATCGCATCGTCATCATCATCATCGTCATTGTCATCGTCATCGTCATCATCATCGTCATCATCATCCATCATCATCATCCATCATCATCATCTTTATCATCATCATCTTCATCATCATCATCATCATCATCATCATCATTATCATTGCCTTGTTTTCCGCCAATATTGGTATTCGTTCCGAATTACCTGTCCCCTTCGCGAACCCTAACTTTTTTTCTCGCAAGTTCTCGCACGAGAATATGCGACATCGCGATGGAGACGTGTCGTGAATTAGATTGGAATCAGGAGTGGCAGCGGGTGTTTCAGCCGCGGCGGGCCCAGGCCAACGTGTCCGTTGGAGCATACGGGAACCCGCGACTACGGTTCCCTTGGCGACTGGCTTACCAACGCCGCCAATACCGCCGCCGCCCTCGGCAGGCCCGGGGCCTGCTCCACTCCACAAGAGGCCCCCGCAAGTCCCACATCGCAAATGTACGTTTACTGTACCTGGTCCACGTACACCTGCTGTGCCCGCTGTCTCTCACGCGTCACGTCGGTCTGCCATACTTTCAGAATTGCTGCATACCAAAGCGCGCGTTCTCCCGTTCTCTCTTTCCCTTTTATAATTCATCCTGACTTACCTTCTGACGATCTTACCTGCTCGATCTTGATGATCTTCGACGCGCTCCAGGCTCGCCATAAACTTTTTTGCAGACCTCTCCCGAAATGGTTCTTGAAAGATTCTTGCAAGTGGTTTAGAAACTTAATTCGCAAGAAGAAATTTATCCTACAATTATTTTTCAATCACATTTTCTTTCCTTTTTCCTTTTTTGGCGTCGTGCGCAGATCGTTTCGATACATAATACAATTAATTTGGTTCATCAATTTAGCAAAAAAAATCTTGTGTACGTGCTGAATATATAGGACGAAATTTCTTTATCGTCGGACGTGGACTTCTATGAATTTACTTTGTATTTTCACATGGATTTCTGCTTAACCCGTAAGTGCTTGCGTATAGGTCAAACTGATCCGGACGCATGAATAAGTAAATGTTTCTTCGTTTCGTTTTTTATCGATGCTGCAATGTTCAGTATCTTCTTCAGTATATGCTTTCAATATCTTCTCTTCATTACTTACTCTTGGATTTAGTCGCGTCGTTCAACAACGTTCAAGAGTCTCAGTTATGAATAGTAATTATTTTATTCCTTAGGTTACTTTAATCTCAAGCAAATATATATATTATAGTTCTCTGTGATTTAATTCAACATATTGTTTAAAATTGTATTTGTTATTTCTAACAAGTCTTTATTTATAAAAAATTCATTTTTAACATCATAGTATTTTAGTTTTATTTTTTGTATTAATTTTTTTAATATATTAGATATATACATTTTCGTTTTTGAAATATTGTCTATCAATAATTTTTAGTTATTTGTAATAATAATTATGTTTGTTGATACTTTGAGTTATTCTTATAATAATCTGCTATAAAAAATTAATCTGCAAGGAGATGATATTTACTTATAAATTAGGAGATATTTACTTATAAAAGATTGATGTAATATTATTGTATAATTTTAAAATACTATTGTTAGTCTTAAACATTTACATTATTTAAATAATTCCTAAACTTCTCTATATTTTAAGTTGAAGTACAGTAATAATTAAAATTTATTTGATTATTGTTTATATTTATTGCATATCTTGCAAGCAACTATTAATCAAATGTAAAGAAATAATGCATTTAAAAATATAGACTTTTAATTTGTAATGCTTTTAAAATCAATTAAAAATAAAGATGAAAAGTTTTGTTATAATATA
This sequence comes from Tetramorium simillimum, assembly GCA_011636635.1. Classification (NCBI taxonomy): domain Eukaryota; kingdom Metazoa; phylum Arthropoda; class Insecta; order Hymenoptera; family Formicidae; genus Tetramorium; species Tetramorium simillimum. The sequence continues at coordinate 4,367 of VBVQ01003870.1, forward strand.
CAACATATAAATAAATTAAAACGTGGATCAAATTGACCCTCGCACGAGTGCTTATGCCAAAAAAATCACACGAATTTTTACATGTCAAAATGTAAATCTCATTTCAGAAGTGTCCACATTCGACTATATTATTTATCAAGTACATTTTTCAAGTACAATATACGAAAAGATAATAATATAAACTTATGAAAAAGTTACATATTTCGCGTTTAATATAAGTAATAATGGTGAATTGCTATATTATAAAATTTATTGGTGACAGTTTTAAATTAATTTTGTTTTGCAATTATGTCTTTGTTAACGTTTAACAATAGTTTAACCAGAAAAAAGATTTTAATTACAATTTAAAGAGACTTTCGCGTAAAATATTAATTACAATTGACGTCGATTGAACTGGACAAATTAATTAGCGCGTGCAGTCGAGCGTATGAAATAGCGAGACAAGAACTGATGGCACCTTGCAATTAATTGCTGTATGAAAGACACGATGACATTTTATGGTTGGTACAATCCATCTTCGCGATTGTGATAAGGCTCCTATATGTTCAAGTGAGAGCGAACGATTAATTTACTTTGATGACTTTGAGATATATGGTGAAAATGCTCGAGTTGAATATCCCATAAACAATGTATTTATTAAAAAAATGTTTCTTGAAAGTTGTAAATTTTCAAGAAATTTATTTAATGATGTGATTCTACTACACCTCCTGTTTCCTCTCGTAGTTTTGGAAAATTGTTTGGAAGTATTATCACAAAACATTTCCTACAAATATTTTTACATATGAAGCGTTCCATTCAATGGTGATATTGACTTGATGTTAATGTCAAGATATAAAAATTATTTTATATATAATATATGTGTATGTCTATGTGAGTGCGTATATACGTGTGTACGTGCATTATAATTAATTTTCTATAATATGGAAACCTTAAAAAAAAACAAAAAATATAATGTAATGAAATCTTTCTTACAACTTGTTAGTAAAAAGACTTATAATACTTATTGCTTCTCCATGTGTATCTGGAAAATAGAAACGCTACAGAGCACTGACCGGTGAGATATCAGCAACTTTGAAATTGATCGAAATAAATAAAAAAATATTAGAAACATAAGGACGAGAACAGAATAGAAATAAAAAAGTTTTAGACAAAAGTGTTTATTTTCATGCTCTTTCCAAAATTACTCTGTTGATGTCTCTTCATACGCAAAAAATTTTTTACTAATTCCCTAAAATCAAGGGAAACAGGAGAACATTCTAGAATAACATCAAATAAATCTGTTAAAACTTAACAATTTTTATAAGAAAAATTTTTTTAATATCTTGTTTACGAGACACTCAACCGTCCCAGATCATTTTCATCACTCTAAATTTTCTTCAACATTAAAATTTTCAAATTCAATCATGTGATAACAAATAATGATGTGATAATAATATAAAGTATAACACGGAAAAATACCGTATAAAAACTCTTTTATTAGGATGCGTTAAAATTTAATTCAACATTTTTTAAAATTATTATAAGGGTGTCTCAGAATACCCTTTACATCGCTCGTGAAAAGGTAAAAAAATCTCATACCGTTTTGCGAAATTTGCAATAACAATCGAGATATTAAATGTTCATGATAAACGAATGAAAGCGCGCGGAGATGCTCTCAAGCTCTTCAGCACGGTTCAGTGTATCAAGTATTGGCTATTGGCGCGTGGCAAGGACAACGCAATTGCCTGTTACAGGAGCGTTGTTCCTTGACTATGCTATAGTACGAGCGGCTTCAACGTTTTTCTCATACTATTTCAGCACGCTATCATTTGTCATAAAATAAATAGAAAATAAAAACGTCATAAAAAATGTCAAATTAAAAATAAAAACAAAAAAAAGTCATCAATCAAAAAAGAGAAAAGTAACACATTAAACATAAAGATCAAGAACCTTAAAATAAATTTAAAATTCAGATGATAAATAATAATGCGATGTGAAGTCTTACAATAAATATTTCTTTATCAGATATTTGAGATAGAAGAAATATTATATTTTATTTTTTACTATTATAACAAAATCATTTAGTGAAATTATTTAAATTTTTAATGACACTCGAAAAAATTAAATAAAGAAATTAAAATAAAAATTAAGTAAGCAGATTTGTATTATAAATAGATTTTTATTATTTACTTACTGTTTTAATATTTATATTTCCTTCCAAATATTTTCTTTCCCTGTTCACATAACGCTGCATCTTCCAAAATAATATTTTAAGTTTGTTTCTGTTAGACCTTTCAATAATTATGTTATGTATTATTTCATAGTTTCCCAAAATGAAAGAAGATTTCCTTTAATACATTTTTGATTTTCGAGAATAAAAACAGTTCCACAGTACCAAGTCCGAGAAGATTTCTAAACTCTTTGAGTCTATATGTGTTAAAGCTGTCAACTCAAAAACGGCGCAGTTCTTGAAAAACTTAAGATATTTGAAAGAGACTTGAAACGTTGAATAGTGCAAGATTTCAATGCAGCATATGTGGACAAAGAAGGCGAGATTTTGAAGAGAATACATGTTAAAATAGTCAATAAACAATAAAAATCTAAACAATAAAATTTAAATCACAATCCGGTTATTTAATAACTATTATTTAATAACCATTATATTATATTATATTACAATTTCAATTGTTATATAATTCTTAACATTTTTTTATTCTCTTTACAACCTTCTTAAAATGCTTGCAATTCAATTCATTTCATATTAAATTTTACAACACATTTTATTTTTAATGAGTTCTATGAATAGAATTCTGCTCTTGTGATTAGTTTCATTAAAAATGATGCCAGCTTTTAAATGGCGACAAGATACAATCTGTACAACAAGAGGCCACTATTTGAAGTTTAATAACATAATTAGTTACAGAGAAAACCGATGTCGAAATACTGTTGAAAAGAAATTTTTCCGTATATTCTTAAGACGATTAAGTTTTTCGCAAAAAAGACCAGTCGTTGACTTTTCCTTGGAGGCTTCCCTCCCGCGCTGAGTTTCGCGAGAGCGAAGGGATCGCCAAGGATCTCACTTTCTCGAAATCGGCGCGATTAAACGGACGCGCGCGCGCGCACAAGATACTGGCCGAGAGAGAAAACTTTATTCATCAGTTGTACTGTTTCTTGTACAATATGTTCTAGCCTTCCTCGCGACCACCGCCCCTCCCCATCGCCCTCTTCATCACGCCAAACCCACAACCACTACCAACACCACTAACATCACTGTCACTACCGCTAACAGTATTAGCGCAAGTACCGCCCCGGTAAAACGTTCCCCGGTAAAGTATTCGGTTCATATGACCGTCCATCACCCACCTACGTCGGGCGCTGCCGCTGCGGCCAGGCCGGAGCGCGGCGTTAGAGAAAATTCAGGCCAAAGGTGCCGTGGTGCGAATGACGGGGCTCAGGCAAAACTGGCCCGCGGGCATCCAGCAGCTGCGGCTGCAGCCGCCGGCGATGATCCATCATCCAAATCATCCCTCGATACGCGATCCGCGTCAAATCGAGCCGCTACTACCGCCGTCCAAGCTAGTAAGTAGCATGTTGTGCCGTGGCTAAAAAAAAAAGAGAGTCTCGGTTTATGGTCTCTCGCTCTTTCTTCTTCTTCTTTTTTTTTAACTCTGTCCAGTCATTAGCCAGTGTCTTTGCTTCGTGTGCTCATGTGTTCTGTGTATCTATATATATAATATATATTGTTACTGTAACTTTGTGGTTGATGTATATGTTTCTTTCCTGTCTTTATGTATACAGAGTGTTTTATTTTAATCAACGAACCCGAATGTCTCGAGAGTTAAACGAGATCCAGTTTCTTTCAAATTATGCGTTTTCGAGAGAAATACATTGTGATAAAAAGAAATTCGACTTGGAATGGGAAAGTTGAGTTTTATTTCAAGGTGAAATAAAAGTCAACTTTATTTCTTTGAATAAAACCTCGCCACTTTTTTAAATAGTTACTCGTATCGCCCTTCTCACGAAAAATTCAATAACCACCAAAGTCAGTGATTACATTTACACGTCACCATTAATCGGGTTTAGTAACATATTATTATATGTTCCTGTGAAACGCATGTTCGTTTACATAAAGAAATATTATTTCGCATTTGTTAGGTTTGGAATTTTAATTTCACTTGTCTGAGTTTTACAAATAATATTCTAAGATTTTTATTATGTTCTTCAATTGTTTTTCCATAAATTGTTATGTCGTCGATATAAATAAAGAAGTTATTTATTAATCGTTTTAAATCTTTATCTACTATTTTTTTGAAATATTGTAGGTGCATTTTTTTTTAACTAAAAGGCATGCGAGTGTATAGTGTCCGTTTGGAATTGAAAAAGCTGTTTTTCTATAAAATTTTTTTCAATCTCATGCCAATTTCACGAAAACTTGAGACTAAATCAAAGGCTGAAAAATAGCGTATACGTTTTCTTAATTAATCAAGGATCATGTTAGTATTTGAAAGCGAATAGGCATCTTGAATAGGTTTTTTTCTTAATTTTTCACCATTTCGGTTTATTCGAAGCATCGTACGTTTTTGGATACTGTTCAAAGAAATGAATTATATGAAAAATCTGATTCTTTTATAATATTTTACTAAGCATGTCTCTAATTTGTCTTTTAATTTCGTTTTGGTGAGTAGGAAGATAATATTATTTAGTGGATGAGATTTTCATCTATGACTTTAATTTCGTGTTGAATTAAATCCGTGAGAGGAAGAAGATCGCCGGATAAAATGGAAATATCGTGAATTTTAATATTATGTACCAGAATTCATTAGAGCATTCTGGGATATGTGAGACGATTATTTTCTTTTAATAACTGTGTAAACTCACGTGCATAATTACTAAATGATTTGATAATGAGTTCTAATAAAATAAATTGTCTCGCAAAATTCTCAATGCTTCTAATTTTAGATTGTAAATGTTTTGATAAGATTGATTAGAATACTCATTTTTGTAATTGTTCCAGTGTCATCCTTGAATCCTACTAACATATTTGATCTTATACATAGTTAGGATACAGTTTATGGCATCTCTTAAATTCTTATCCTTTTAAAATTAGGTTTTTATTTGAAAAAGTAAAGTTGTTCCTTGTGAGAAAGTCAATGCCTGTAATCCCTTGATATTTAATTGGTGAATTATCATCTAATACGTGAAATAATACACATTTCTACTAACGCCGGATTTATTTAGTTTTTATTACAAGAATCGTGATATCAAATATAATTATTGGATTCACTTTAGATAATTTTTTTATTTTTGATAAATATTTTGTGAATTAAAGATATATCTGAGCGCATATTTACTGAGAATTAACTGTTTTCTTAAAACCTGGTATCTTCAGTCCAACTCTAAAAACTTTGACATATGTTCTTCTGTACCCTTGGTAAATCTCTCGCTGAGATTGGTTCGAATCCTGATCGATTGCACGTAAATGATGCGATGCTCGATCCGATAGTTGACCGGAAATCTGACACTTCTGGAAATTTTGCTGGTTTCGTTGCTGACGAAACGTCTTGGTTCTGCATTTCTTTTCTTCATATTCGCGTCTCCGCACTCTTTAGGTTGGGACTTTAGGGGATTTTGGAATAGCAATTTCTTAAAAGCTTCGTTGCGTTGTACCCGCAATCTTCTTTGAAAGTTGAAGTTTTCCTTCAAACACTTTGTTCGGAGAATGCTAGATTTCAAATATTCAATTTGAAAGAATAAAGATGAGAGGGGAGTGATCGCCAATTTCTGATTTTGTGTCACGGCGGAAGACTTCAATTGCTTTTTGTTGATAAAGATCTCTTAGATGCAAAGTTGTGATCCCAATTTCTTGAGAATTGAGTGTAGTGATGATCTCGTCGTGGATTCGAAGGAAACGATTTATAAAGTTATTATCGACAATTTCATCGTGCCATTGAATACAAATATTTCTTTGGATTTTCAAGGCCGAAAGGTCTTGAGATTTTCCAAAGAGAAATTTTAGTTTTTTGCAGAGTTGCGGGAAATTAGAGGCAGCATCGATCTTTATTGCATCCTTTATTTTTCTCATGAATTTTTACACAGTAACACCACAAAGAAGTAATTTACACTGGTCGTTACTACTATCATAATGTGAAGGGTTTAACATTATTTAATCCGAAAATTTCGGGTAACGTTATCTGATGTTGTTTTCTTGTTTACGTTTTTGTTTATTTGCAGGTCTTTTATTTGATATTTTAATTTTTGTACCTCATTTGCACCTCGTCTTGAATCGATCAATTTGTCGTCTAATAAGTTTAAAGTGAAATCTTACACGACTTTATGCGCGCGACATTGAAGCGGAAAACTTTCAAATATATCGGTAAATTGATTAAGTTGATCGGAGTTAATAATTTCTCTTCTATTTTTGTGGCTAATTGGCTTCAATGAAACGAGATAATCTTCGAGTTTTTCTTAAAAGTAATTACAATAGCTAATATATCATCTTGAAATGGAAGTGCTTGGATTTCACTGTCTATTGTCGTACTAATTATTCCGTACAGCTGCCACCAATTGTAAGATTCGAGATAATTCTTCTTTCAAAAAACAGAAATTATTTAATTACTTCACTTTCAATAATACTTATAATTTATACAATATTGGCATTTTATGGATAATGCATCGTAAGTAAAGCAATCTTGAACTTGAATTGTCAAGAAACTAAGAAGTCCTCCTTTTAGAGAATTCAAAAGAGATCTGTTTGTCTTTCTAGTTTTTCTAAAAAATTCTAGTGCTCTACATCGTTCATCCTAAGCATTTTTTTTTTATAGAAAGGGAAAAGTTTATTGTGACGATATGCATTTCTAAAGTAGATATGTAGATCACACTTTAAAATCGGATTTACATCCTTCTATCGACAGCTATAAAGTAATAATAATTGACATTATAAAAAACTGGATTTAATAGAGCAATCATATGCAATTATTTTACATTAGTATACATAATTACTGACGTTATTAAACTCGATTAATAGTGACGTGTAAACGTAATCATTAGAGAATATACAGAGTGTCTCAAAAAGTAAGGTCAACTGAGTAGGAGGTGAAAGAGGACACTGAGCCGAACAAATTATGTTAATAAACATTTTTGTTTTGGCTATGGTTTAGTAGATACAGCGCTTTGAGTGAACGAAAAATGTGAAAACTTTTTAATATTTCGAAAAGTGCTCAACAATAAAACACTTTTTTGTTTTTTCGTAAATGTTTTGAAAAGCCCTGAAGATAAGCTACGAAAATATACAATAAAAAATGAAGGTTTTTATTTAAAAAATTTAAGGTGACATTGACCTGACTTTGGCGACGCTACTCAAGATCATACTAATATTATTATGCTCTGGGAAAAAAAGACAGTTAAGCAACTCATTTTAAGGCCCATGATTAGTAATCAAATTATTTGGTTATTTAACTCCGCGTAACTGAAAATTGAGAGTAGCTATTCTTTCTACTTCAAAGATTTTTAAATTACGTTAATCAAGTCTTTCAACTAGCTGCATAGCCAATCTAGTTACACAAAGTCAATTTTCATTTCAAAGTCAATCATTTTCAAAATTCAAGGGACACTAACCAAATAATTTGATTACTAATCGTGGGCCCCAAAATGGGTTGTAACTGTGTTTTTTTTCCCAGAGTGTAATGCGTTACTTAAAACTATAACTTTTGTATGAAACATTTCTTTCGAAATTGCATATTTTTTGAAATATTAAGAAGTTCCACATTTTTTGTACACCCTACACAAAGCGCTGTATCTACTAAACCATGGCCAAAACAAAAAAAGTTCAACATTACTCGTTCTGCTCAGCGTCCCCTTTTACCTCCTACTTACAAGTTGACCTTACCTTTCGAGACACCCTGTATAATGAAAGCAAAGTTTAAACCATTATCGTTGATATAACGTTCGAATTGATATTCCTAGCTGTATGCAGATAGTAATTTAAAACAATGTTATAAAGATCGTAGTATATTCATTAACGTCTTTTGCGGGATATTTTGCCATGCCTCTGTAATGCGGCGCTTGTAATTCATTAGAACTGTTAGATTTTTCCCAGTAAATAATGTCTGTGAAGTATCCTCATGGAAAAAAAATCCAATGGTGTACAATCTGGGGACCGGGGAAGTCAATTTATGCGGTCGTCTCTTTCAATCTGACGTTCTAAAAACGTTGCGAAAGTATATCCCATACAATTTTAGCGTAATGTGCTAACGCGCTATCTTGGAATCACAGATTTTGTGTAATTAAAAACACAGACTTTGACATATTATTAAATTGCTCACTAAAACAAAGTTGATTTTTATTTCACATCGATAGTATCTCATTTACAAAATCCAATTTTGTTAACAAAATAAATCTCTCCGAAATGTAACCTTAAAAAAAGAACTGGATTTCGACATCCCATTTAGTTCTCGAGATGTTCAAGTGAGTTGACTAAAATGAGGGAGACGTATTGTATATTTCACTCTCTTATTCACTGACCAGTACTTTTTTTTCTCTCTATGCGACCCAATCACTGCCTCCGTTTATGTCGTGTTGCACGATAGAGTGTCGATTTAGCAGAATTAATTTTGAATTCTACGATTATGTCATTATCTATCCCAATTGTTTTGTATCATGGTTACATGAAGGAAAATACGATTGCACGAAGCACTGTGTGATTTCTTTACTCTTTGAGTGAAAAGAAAAGATTTTTTTACTACATTTTGAAGGGTAATACTATTTCATTTTCTAACGAGATATAGAAAAGAAAAATAAAATCATTTACCTCTCTCGTACAATTCTGTTAAATAGTTATGAATAAAAAAATGCATTGTTGAAATCAAAATTTAAAGATTAATATAAAGATTACTGATATAAATTATACTTTTCTTTCGGATAGATTTCTACAAGATGTGTAATATTGTAATTTTTTTTATCTGGATACTCGGCACTCTATCACATGCATTTCCGATTTATTGTGTTCTATAACAAGTTCTTGGATTTAACATATACATATACATACATTTTTTTATATTTTATATGCGTTTTTCGCAGTCTTTATGAAAATCCTCGTTAAATTAATTATCAAAGAATCAGCGCAGAACAAAGCATGAAAAGTCAAATCTACATTATTATGGAGAAATGCACAGTAGTGCTTTCAAGGAAATATTCATTGTATCAATAGCTTTTAATTTTATAATTCAGATATATAATTCTCTTTGCGTTGCAATTAATGTAGTATTCTCATCAACCTGCATATAAGAATCTTAACCACGACTAACTAGATACTCTAAAATTCTTCAAAATTATATTTCAAATAAAAAATACTAACAAGTTGTACGCAGAGAAAGTATAATTGAAACATTTCTGCATTAAGACACTTCGAAATCTTTTGAAAATTAGTTAAACGTACTAATGACTATGAACATGCAATACATAATTGATTTTTTTCTTATGTCATATACTTATATCGAATATTTATAGTGTTTCATCATACTAAACAATTTATAGATACACATATATTGTTCTTTTCTGCATAAAATAAACTGTACTATTTGCAAATCTTTTTCTATGTCTACTTTTCTGTGTAGATAGAGAAAAATAAAAATGTCCGATAATAGAAAATATTGTAAATGTAAAAGCAACAAAAGGGATCGCACTTTAAACAGATTATAGAAGGATTGCATATTTTTAGTGGGATTATATTTTTTGCAAATCAACTCGATTAATTTCCAAGCGTATTCGTTTCATTATTTACTTTCACCTTCAACTGTGGTGTTATATAATATACGTATTAGATCGCACAGAAACTTACAATTGTTATCTTCCGATTTAAGTCCTTATCAGCTAGGAGTTTTCGCATAGAGTGTCTTCATGATGGAGTTTATTTTTCTTTTAACAATAAAATATGATATATATTAGCAACTCTAGTTAAGTGCAGTCTTTCACCTAATATTTTTTTCAAATAATCTCTGATAATCAAACTGATAGAAAAATAATAATTGAAAAACTTAAGAGAATTGAAGTAATTTTCGAATCATTTTAACATTGAACATCCTAACACATAGTTTAATAAATTCTAATATTTTTAGAACCTTCAATAAAGAAGATTTGTTGAAATTTCCAAAATAAGAATACACATTTTGTTTATTTAACGCAATTGAGAATTTTTAAATTGACGAAAGGAAAACTTCGTATCAAATGAGGAACTTTCATATTTTACTTTATTAGAATAACAAGAATAATATCTATGAATAAAAATTTTAAATAAAAGAAATTAAGAAAAACCAAAATAAAGCAATAATCTGAAGGAATTTTGCCAATTCCATCGGAGTACTTTGTTATAAAGGATCTCTCTCTTTTTCCCCTTCCTTCCCTTTTCTCTCCTCTCCTCTCTCTCTCTCTCTCTTTCTTTCCTCTTCTCTCTTTAATATAAGTAGACATACATACTTATTCTATGTTCGAAGCAAACTCCCCGTTAGTGTGCAATATGACCGATCCTTTGTTTCTATCGTGCTATTGCGAAGACTGAATTAATGTATAACCGAATAATGAAGCATGAAGTACGGTCCAAGTATGAGAGATCGAGTGGTCGTTTTCAAAGAAGTAATATGTAGGTAACATTAAGCTCTTTGTCAACCTGTTGCGCAATGTCACGCCTGCACACCATAGCACATACGTGTGTGTGTATATATATAAATATATGTAAATGTATATTTACATGTCCTGTTCCTCTCCTCTTCCCCCTTCTCCTCACCCCCTTTCTCACCTTTCCCTTCTTTCCTTCTCTTCCTTTCTCTTTCTCACTCCTTCATCTCTTTCCCTATGTCTGTAGCTGTATGTATTGTTGCGTATCTTTATGCATTTCGAATACGTCAATGTACCTTACATGAGATATACATTAGGTTTGTTCGCGTTGCTTGCACTTTTAACACTTTTACACTTAGTGTAATAAGTTAGAATGAAACAAATATACTTTCTCTCGTTCTAACTTACTGCACTAGTGCAAAAGTGCGGCGACCCGAACAGGCCAATTATTAGCAGCCTTCTTGTACTCTTTACTGTACTCACTCTCGAGAGAGTCTCGCCTGCACTCGATGCCGGCACTTAAATCTTTACAACTTCCTCAAGAGTATGGGAAACAACGTGTAAAAGTGTGTCGAGAAATTCGACATTTCCTGTGTATTGATAAGAGGCCAAAGACGTCTCGTCGCAGCAGCGTAGAGTAATTAGCACTTTCAATGTTCATTAATAAAAGAGTGTAGATATTGTCTCGATGGAACGATAGTTAAACGTTTTTCATTCATTCTTTCGCTATCTCATTAACTGTATTGTATACACGCTTATTTGTCATTATCACATTTATGAGTGTGTATAGTATGATACCGATTTAAGTAATTAATTATACAGGGTGTCTCGAAAGGTAAGGTTAATCAAATAGGAGGTAAAAGAAGACACTGAGCAGAACAAATAATGTTAATAAACTTTTTTGTTTTGGCTATGGTTTGGGTATGGTAAGTGACTTTGACTTGACCTTAGCGACGCCCTTCAGAACCGCATTATTACTACGAGTTTATTAATATTATTTGTTCTGCTCTGTGTCCTCTCACCTCTTACTTGGTTGATCTTACCTTTCGAGACACCCTGTATATTTATAGCACATAAAAAATTAACTAATTAACGATTTAGCTCAATTAACATATTTGGATAATTTGCAAGATGTAGCAGCGAAAAAATTGATTTCCTCATCATCTGTAATTGATCACATTGGATGGTATGTACAGGGTGTTTCCGCAATCTACACATCAGTAAGTCGGGTTGTCTATCTGCCTATCGGCAGAGGCATGCTTTACCAGCCGTACAAAATAAGATCGGATCACAAGTCTCGCGGGGAATGAAGCAAGAGAAATTGAACAATTGAGTTCCGGTATAGTGTAAAATTCAATTATGTAATATAAAATAAATATTTAATAATACAGATAGTAATAATAATACCTGACCTAACTCAACATAAATAAAATTTAAAGAAAAAATATTTTTTGTCTTAAAATATACTTGTGCGTATGTAATAAATGTTTGATGTAACCACTTTTTTTTAAATATAACGCAATCCTGCACATAAAATTTTTTATCATTTCTTTGATCATAAGGCTGCACGGTAAAGCATGCCCCTGCCAATTTATATTTAGGGCCAATTCCACAATTTACTTTAACCTGAATTTAACTAACGATACCCCCAATAGGAGAGTTTTGTTTTATAAAATACAAATTCTCTTATTGGATATCCCAGACAACAAAATGTCTAAAAAATGTCTAAAATCGGGTCATAAGACATCTTAAAGACGACTTTAAGATGTCTTATGAACCGATTTTAGACATTCTTTAGACATTTTGTTGTCTGGGATTGTTAGTTAAATTCCGGTTAAAATAAATTATGGAATTGTCCCTTAATAGGTAGATAGGCAACTCGACTTGCTGATGTGTAGGTTGCGGAAGCACCCTGTACATAGGTACATATCTGTCTCTTATACA
>VBVQ01003871.1:0-16895 GCA_011636635.1 Tetramorium simillimum
GGGGAGGGTAGGGGAAGAAGACAGGAAACGTCCACTTAGTGAAATTCTACGCGGTGTAATTCGGTGGACACGCGGTTTATAAATTCATAATAGGAAAAAAAGTGAGACAGAATGCGAAAGAAAAAGAGAGCGAGAGAAAAAGAGAATTTATTACGAGTGCGCTGGCATTAGTGGCCTCTTCGATTAACTTTTGTTCCTCATTTTTCTCCAAGACGACATCACCTTTTTTTTTGCAGTCCGATCGTCGCGAATCGACGGTTAATCATGGACGTGTCCGACACGCGAACGACGTAAACGGCATTGTGCACCGCCGTGAGACCGCCGATCGAATCCTCGTCCCGCACGTGTCGGAAAGTCTTTCGTTCGCAGCTAGCGAAACGCACTCCCCACCGTGCGATCTTTCCACAAGTTTTTGCGCAGATTCGTCTTGTTGCAACGAGATTCGGAAAAAAAAATATATATCGAGCACGCGATTCCCGCGTCGCGAGGCCTCTCGGGCACCGTTTCCGGTGCAACGTTTTCCGCTTGCAGAGAGTCGCGACGAGTATGCGACGATGCGGTGGCCATTGAGACAGTGCAATACCTGACTACGCGACACACTACTACGATACTTCTTTTTTTTTTATTTGTAATTTAATTCTTATTTAACGTTAATTATGTCCTTAAATAAGGTAGTTAGATAATCCAATCGCGTTGAGAGAGAGATTCCGATCTCCAGACGACGTTCATCTTTCGTTCCACTCGCGAGTTCGTTTTTATTTATTTATAGCCTCCTTGACTCCCTCGAACGGGGAAACACCCGGATGGGCGTGATCTCGGAAAGATATACGGAATATCAAAGTTAAACGCGAACGAATCAAATGAAAATATCATATACATCGCAAGCCTCTGCAATAGAGATCAATATAATACAGGATGTTCGGTAATAGGTGTGTTTCTTAAATATTTCTGTTGAAGTGTCAAATCGAATTTTGCAATTTGTCGATTTTTTTTTAATAAGAAATAATCTTGATAATTAAGACAGAATATAATTCGTCGAAATTCTTTATATTTTTTCAGTTTCGTATAATTAAAAACAACAACAATAAAATCATGCTAGCAACCCAAAAATGTTTCAAAGTGGAAAAATCATTTGATCATCGCTTGCAATTGTTGCCTCTCACGCCTGTTACCCTATATCCCGCGTATTGTCCGCGTTATGCAGTGACCCCCCAATGTCCGAGTGATACGAGAACCAGTATTCGAGATACATACTTTTGTTTTCCTACTAGGTAAGGTAATTAGCGCGCACGCAAGTGGTCTATGTGAGTAAATCGATGGTGTTTTTTTCTTTTCGGAAGACGAACGGGACGACCATTGTCGACGGGAGCCGGCGGGTTCGATTCCTCGAAGGCGAAGGTACAAACGTAATTCCCATTGATTTTTCCCGCCCCTCCGTCACTCGTGGGGTAATTTAATTCGGTGCGACACGCGAGTGTACGCGGACGAAAAACAGCCGCGTCTTCGCGGATCCTCGAAAACGGTAAACACATTATCATGGCCGGAGCGATCGCATGCGATTGTAGGCGAGCGCGCAACGAGGCTCTTTTCCCTGGCCTCTTCCTTTTAAGCGATTCGATGAGCGCATTGTATATTTAGCAGCCACTTACTTTCCGTCGTCCTCCTTGCAAGGGCCTTTCCCCCCCTTCCCTCCCGCTGAATGAGCAGAGTCGCTCGAAATCGATCGATCTCTGAAATATTCATCGCATTCCGTGCGCGGAGGCCTGCGGAACGGCATCGAAGGAATCGCCTTACGAGGAATAGGGAGGCGTGTCGATGGCCGACATACGCGCGCGAACCGATTTCGGTCTCCTTCGAGTCGCCGCGAGTAGATAATCTCCTAAGTTGATCCTAGAACGCGAATCGTCATATCCGACAGAGGCATAAAAAAAAAACACGCGTACACCTCGGAAAAATTATTTCAATCCACGTCCCGTGCTACATGCGAGAAGGGTTGTTTTCGAAATAAATTTTGCGCCGGGCTATTTTTTTATGATTTAATTTTAATGACGTTAAAAATTTCAGGCAAAACTATTATTTTAATTGGATGTTATTTTTAATATTGGATATTTTTAATCTTTTTCATGTTTTATTGGATATTATTATTAATTGCTGGAGGACACGTGAGAATCTAAAATTATTATAGCGCATGTTCCTAATTTATAATATTGTACGTTTTAACAGCGTTTTAACGTTGGGCGTATACATTTTATTCGTCTTCAATATCCTAGGATCGACAATGCAACGCGCAGTGCGCATTCGGTGCTCAGAGAAATGATTTTATTTAAAGCTGTGATGACTATACGAATTGTTTTTATTCGGACGCGCGACAAAAATCGCGCGTTTATCCACGAATATCAATCGCTTTTCTCTTTATTTCGAAAATCGGCGCGTTCACGTCTCCCATGGTGATCACGATCTCTGCGATTTCTGTGATATTTCGCGACTGCATCGGCTATTCTATTAGCGCGCAATGCACTTGACACTTATCGTTTTACATTCCATCGCTGTCGTAGTTTTTAATCTCGGAGATGTAAGATGCTCTCGTTTTTCAACGTTCAACTCTTGATTCGAGAGGAGGGGGGCGGGGTTTTCACGCGTGTGATTTAATTGTGATCTCTCTCGAGCGGCGTTAAACTTAATACATGTTAACACTCGGCCGTCCAATTTCGAGTTAAAAATTGGTTTGCCTTAACGAAAACATGTGTTTCACCTTCGGATCTGCGCTTGCTTTACTTAAATCCTTGGAACGCGCAGCACGATATACCCTTGGGAGACGTAGACGCGAACGGAAGTGCATTCAAGGTAAAATACTTCTATTTTAAGTAGAAATTTTACTCTGTTGTACAAAATATAAATCTTTGATTATTTATTCGAAATCGAACACAAGCGTGATTTATTTTGCACCCGTGTAAACAGAAATATTAGATGCACGATAGATGCACGGATTTAAAGTATTGCGCGCATCTATCGCGCGAATTAATTTGTTTCGACGGACAGAAGGATGAGAGTTTCATTCTAGCAGCGATATACGAGTCCCGCCGGTCTCGAGAGCGCGTAGCTTTAATTAGAATATTCGTCCGGCAAATCGGCATTCCTCTGAAAACGGGATTTTAATTAATATTTACGAGTGACGGTCCCGTTAATGACTGGCAACCGAGAGGGTACATTGAAATGAAAGTCCTGCCGCGATTCTGAACGAGTCTGATTAGAGTTGGCGTTTGGCAAATGGATCATAAAGTTTCCAAATACCGTATCAAAAATGCTGTCAGCGGGTTGTAAATTCCGGAATACGATTAATTAAATCCTCGCGCAACACACGGCATTACACAACGGACGGCAACGCGTCTGTCCGTCCATCCGCTCGCGGTATTAAAATAATGATATCGCGAATTAAACATACGGCGCGCTCTCTCTCTCCATAAACTCGTAACTCTATACTCGAGGCTCGAACACAGCGACCATTTCTATCGTGCGATTCGCGAATCTTCGTGTTTCGACATCATTCCGCATTCACATATTCATTCATTAACTTATTCACTTCGTCGTATTTCACAACATAAATTTAATCTAACCGAATAAAATAGGGATCTCTTACATATTTTTACCGCTGGCCGATAGACAAAAAGAACAACGGAAGTCGGAATTATTCTAATCAATGGATTTTTACGTTATGTAAAATACATCGAAAGTATTTTCAACATTTTATTTAGCAAAAAAGATGTGGCAGAAATGAAAGAAGGTCACATTTTATAACATAAATTGGCTCTATTTAATCAGAATAAGAATCTTTCACTGTATTTTTCGAAATCGCTCACGATAAATGGAGAGAATAACAGAAATCTAAATTATACTAATAATTATGTAAAATTACATTGAGATTTTAACAAGAAAGTTTTTGCGGCAAAAATGAAAAAAAAAGTCGATATGTTGAGTTTAAAAGCATATCTACAGTTAATTGTAATATTGCCTTCCAAAGGTCATTTTTTTTTTTTACTTCGGGACGTGCTCATTTACGTTCCTTTTTCAGTTGCTGTGGATTTTATTTCGATAATTATCGACAACAATATTGTTGAAAATATTAGTTCGTTTGCTTATAATCACGATGAAGATATAATATCATGAAAAGAAAAGAGGAATAAAATATGAATCACAATCACTTGACATTTATATCGCAGCTCGCAACTCGGTCGCAATCTTCGCGTTCGAACGCGCTTATTCGCGTTAATTTTCCGCGTA
The DNA here is from genome assembly GCA_011636635.1 of Tetramorium simillimum. Classification (NCBI taxonomy): domain Eukaryota; kingdom Metazoa; phylum Arthropoda; class Insecta; order Hymenoptera; family Formicidae; genus Tetramorium; species Tetramorium simillimum. The sequence goes on from VBVQ01003871.1 coordinate 4,279, forward strand.
ATCGCGCGAAGCTACGCACTTTTTTATCGTCTCGATCGTGGTAAACAGCCACGAGGAGGTTTTTCCGCAAACACCGTCGTTATCGTCGACGATTCTTTTCGCGTCGCGCCTGTTATCCGCTCGGAGTCCGGTCGAATCGATCGGCAAGGAAAATGCTAAAATGCTAATCGGAGGATTCCGCGGGCGTAACCTTGCATTCGTAAAAATACAATGAACGCGAAGGAGTATATAATGCACGCTGACACGACCGTCGTGCGTTATCGCATCGTTTACGAACACGTAAACGCGTGTGTTTTGTGCGCACGTGCCACAACAGATAAATTGACAGTGACGCTCAAACGTTTCGAACTCTTACACTTGTATCTTCGTTTTCCGCATTATCTGGAATTAAACAAACAATTTTGGCACAAAGATCGAGTTCTTGAATCTTTCGACGTAGGAAACGGTGCTTGCTATAGGTATGTTCTTCTCATCTCGCGCCTAGTACAAAACGAAATCGGTTGATACACCGCACGTGGTTCCGGCTTTCGCGAAATTCGGATACCCACTTCTGATACGGGAACAACGTTCGGCGTCGGACGTGACATTGTATACTTCGCGTAAGATAAAATCGTCGTCGGAATCTGGAATCGTCGCCTCGTACATTGTTTCGTTAATTCGAATAGTGAGATTTCTTCGAGAAACGCCCGCGGTTTTATGTCGCTCGCCGAATTCCGGGGTCGTCCCGTTTACGCAACGATACGCGTCGCGGAAGCGCGGAGTCGCAATTATTCGCGCCGCGAACGCAGAACGCAGGATACGGGCGATCTCGTCCGTTAAAGTGCAATCGAGAGGAGAATTAATGAGCGGCACGACGTGCACCGCTGGCGTAGGGTACAATCAGTTAGCAAAGTTCCAATTAACCTAGGTTTTAAGTCATCCAACGGCTCGTGTATACGCGAGAGAAAGAGAGAGAGAGAGAGAGAGAGAGAAGAGGAGAAGAAGAAGAAAGGAGAGCAAATACGAGTTGACGTTTAGTTTCCTAGCGGCTATGTCGCTCTAAGGCTCTCCTATTTCAAAGGAATCCTCTTTCCACTCCGTGCAATTCGCTCCGAGGCACTTCGTGCCTCACGATCGTAGATATTTTATATAGATGGAGATAGATACTATAGATGCAGATGCGCCGGTGTATGACCACTACATCTTCTCTCGTTTCTGTAGTTATATGTATAAAATAATCTAAGTTCATTCTTTCTAAAAGAAATAAAAAAAAACGACACGATCGTGAACGATACAGATGACATTCCTATTTAGGACAGAAATTTAATTATATAACTATATTTCTGTGACAGGTCAATCATTGGTGCATTTGTTCCATATCGGTCACAATTAATTATTTGTGGCGGTGAAGAGTTCGTGACGTGTCAAAGAAGGTCTTTAGTTAAATCGAACGCTTCATACATTTTGTTTGAACGCCTGTCCCTCTTGCCCCCCTCCCTGCTTCCTTCCGATTGCAGTTTCTTTTCGATCTCATCTCTTTGCCGCGAATCCTCGCGAGAAAATGCACGTGCCTCGGATATTATTGTACGTCGGACCGTGTTGTACATAGAGAGAATACATTTGTATATGTTAAGTATTCGTCATACACACATACATACACATACACACACGTACACACTTAGGCTTTTGTTCCGTTTAAGAGCGACTTTGGCCAAAAATACTGAATGTATCGTATTTAGGATCGCACGAAGCTCCTATATCGCATATATTTTACGTAGGAATGCTTCTAATTTATCTTTTATTTATTATCTATCGGGAACATGGTGAACCGGAAATTAGAGGACATCGGCAGTTCTGACTCCGGCTTTTGGAGATCCTAAAAAAAAAAAAAGAAATATTGCATCCTCGCAGGTCTCTCCATCCCCGTCATCGAGGATCCTAACTTAGTTTCGTAGTAGCTTTTGAGTTTCTGTTCTGAAGTTCCTAAAAACCCGTTCTAATTCAACTTGTACATAGTTTAGATTTAGCTTCGTACTTATATTAGAACGTGTAATATCGTAATAACCGTTGTAATGCGCCATGTAGAGCGTGACTATGACGAAGGCAATTTTTTAAGATATCCAAAACTTGATGCAGGCCAGTCTTGTGCGTAATATCTCTCGAACCGTAATCCGTGGAACCCGATCGATTGCGTTTCCACCGTACCCACTTCCGTCCGCATGCGTTGTGAGATTTTTCGTTCATATACATATAGAACGTAATACTTAAGTTCTCGCGCTAATCCCGCGCGACGCGCGTCAGTATGTTTGGCGAAAAGTCTGCTAGAATCACAGACGTAGGAACGTAACAGGACGAGTATAATCCTGAATGGTCGTACCCAATGTTAAATGTGTCACATACTCGGTTTCTCATGCCTGTGCCGCTCAAATTCGAAATTCCTTGTCGCAAAAGAAACGTACAGATTGATAAAAAATGTTTTCTAATCGTTAACTTTTTGTATACAATGTTTCAAGGTAGTTTTAAAAGATTAGTAAATGTTATTCGAAATTTATAGTATTTATAATATTTCGAACTATTTTTATTTAACGGGGGAAGAGGACCCCGAAACGCGAATTTATACTCCTTGTAAATCACGTTGTTACTATTTGTTATATCGTTGCTCGAGTTAGTGGAGACATTACAGGAAAGAGAAATGGCGCAGATGGATGCGCAAAGTGTGAGCGGATATCCAGAATCACGCGTTTCCGACTTCGAACTGCTCGTCGTCTAATTATAATAGCTCGGGTTCCGTGTAGTTACGTTCTTGCGTCTCGCATATCTCGCATATCTCGAGTAGAGCGGCGCGCGATGCGACCTAGAGAGACGCGCCTGTAAATATGAAGCGCGATTTATCCTCTTGCCAGATGGTGTCATGATGCAATACACACATATCGAGTAATAGATTAATTCCTAGTTAGAGTTCCTGTGCAAGGAAGGCAGCTTACCGACAAGTGGACTTTCTCGCCCTCTCTCTTTCGGCGTCGGACGCGTTAGGCGCGACGTGACGGATGCGGCGAATCAGAAATAGGCGGATCGATGCGCGAACCTCGCGATTCATTCCCACGTCAGATCGTCCTTTTTTTAGTACGTTCCTCGCGTCTCGCATTTTCGCGTTAGTTCTCTCCTTTCTTGCTACTCGTATCTGGAGCACGAAGCTGCGCGTCGGGACAAGGGACGAAACGTGAAAATATCGTAAAAAAATCGATAAAGATGGTCGAAAAAATGCACTATCGTTCAGAAATCTTACAGCAAAGCGTAAATAAAGCTGCTGCTCATTTTTAGAAATAAAGACTTGTTCATATAACTTAATAATGTAGCAGGAAAACGATATATTATCCATTTTATTGCGCTTGCAGAAATATGTCTCGTATGACAGATAATCAAGAGTCTTTGTCTTGGGATTCATGGACGATGGTACATATTAATTCTGCTTGTGTGCATTAATGAATCTCAAAATTATTTTTAGAGCTCAGAAAAACGTACATATTTATTTTTAAATTTGGAATCTCATTATTATAAGAATATGTCGCGTACCGGTAGATTTTAATGAAGAGCTTAATTGAACGAAATTCTTCAAAAGATTTCAAAAGCCAGAATATCCGCGATAATAATCATTGTATAAACATATGTATATGTACCTATATGTTTCGACATTTTGCATAATATTGCTTACGCATAATATTTATTTATTTGCATCGATAACATGTACGGATAGTTCGCGGGATCGTTCTCCGTTGTATAACGGTTGAAATGGTAGCGGTCCCCAAATACGATTAGCAGTAAAAGATAGAGGACGCACGAGCAATAATCGAGTGTGGGAGACCTATAGCTGCTATAAGCAGGCGCTAACGCACGAATGTAGACGTAATAAAATGCTCGTTTCTATTTTCGAAGCTGTCGATAGTTTCAATCGATTTCCCGCGAGGTGTCCGGGATTACTTTATCTTCTCATTTAGTAGAAAACATTGACAGTATTAAAAGAGTTACAAAGAGTTAAGTAATCCTGTCGAGGTTGTTCCGAGCGTATGCGTGTATACAATATTATCGGTCGTTAATTTTATATAATATATATACATATAAATATATATATATATATATATATATACATATACACCTACATCTATATATATATATATGCATATATAAAATACATTTACGGATACACAACGTGTAATTGGCAAGCACTTTAACAAAGTACAAGATATTAGGGTTACTATCATTCTGATTGAAAGCAGCGTGTATGGGTGCGTGCGTGTGTGCGTGTATGTGCGGGTTTGCGACTTTCAGCAGATTTGCAGGCAATGCGTGAAACGCTTCGCGCGGATGCGAATGGCGAAGCGCGTGTAAGAAAATAACGGGGAGCAAAAAGGAACGTCAGATGTACAATAATTATTTAGGTACTTATACACATACGGATCCACGTGTCGCTATATTGTTTCCGGACTAAAGTTCCTTAGGGGCACGCGAATTTGCTCCGAATTCGAACGCCGCCCCGATGTGATGACGGTGCTTTGTTTCTCTTTTAATTGTACCATTAATTTTTATCATCATCCTTATGCAGTATACTTAAGTTACGTAAGATTTATTTTGTTATTCTAACATATACACATTATTAATTATTATTATTATTATTATTATTATTATTATTAATTATTATTAATAATATTGACTATTCAGTATATATTATTACATTTACTCTCTCTTAAGCATATATTAATTAAAATATATGGATACCTATTTTCTCAAATACAAACTTCCGTTCGCAATATTTTTTTATTTTCTTTTCCTCATGTATATATTGAAATAGTTTAATTATTGATATATACCCCTCTCCCTCCCCTCCTCCCTTTTATGTATGCCTTGCGTGCGCACATATTATTGATGAGTATCCGGCTCTACTTCCACTCTAAAATTCCGCTAATTATATTACAATGTAGCTCTCATTAAGTTTTCTGCACCTATAATAATCTATTTTTTAATGTGTCCGTCTCAATTGAGTATCTCTACCACATATTTTGTGGCGATTATTAATTCCAGCTCGGCGCGAGTTATATGCAAAATTCGCGTATACTTATCGCGGAGACGACGCGCGTAATATCCACTGTCGAATTATACGCTTCTTTTTTTAACGCAGACGGCGAAACTTCAAAATGCGCAATTTTAAAATGTTGAAATACTCCGAAATACTCCGAAAACTTACGTCACGTACTTATCGGCGTGCAAGTCTTTCGACGCGCGTTATCGAGTTCCTAACATGGAAATGTGTGTAATGTATATGTATGTGAATTATTTTCCACGATATCCATAATTGCACCGACGAGCGACGGACTTTCGTGCAGGTACGAGCCGCACGATCATCGAGTCATCGGGACCGAACGCGGCGAACGAAAAAAAAGAAAGAAAGAAAGAAAGGTCACGCAAAACGAGAATTCGATCGCACTCGGGCTAACGTGAGAAGAAAGGGGAGAGGCGAATCGACATCGGTGAGGCCGCTAGCGCACTCGATCGATTGTAACATAAGTAGGCATTAACGATTAACGAGTTGAAAATGGGAGGAAGCACACACAATAAGTGGCATAAGCATACCTACGTATAGTATTTTATCGCAAGGCATAGGCGAGCAGCAGCATATAGATTTACGATTACACGTAGGCGAGATAGCCTTACTACACACACGCATATTATTGGCAGGCACGTCAGCGCAATGTACGTGTGTGCGCGCGCGTACGTGTTCCGCCCTGTAGGACAATGCATAAGCCGGTGGGTCTCCAATACGCATTACGCGCGGTTACGTTCGATTATTCGAAATCAAAGGTATCGCATTAAAATTGAGCAACATTTTCCCCGCGTACAGAATCGTTCAGTAATATAATAATAATAATATTATACATAGATAATTTACAATTCGTTTTCTCGCGGCTGACGCTCGTTTTCTCGGTTTCTCGCGTTTAACGCATTAATCGCGGGACACACACCAATCTCGTGTCTCGAGATTGAGTTGAGGAAAGAGTCCTCGTAGTGAGGAGCATTTGGAGACGGCCGGCCCAAGCGAGTTCACCTATGTGCAGAAGGTTCGTGCTGTCCCTTCGCGACAGTTATGTGCACGTGCTCGTGCGTTTAACGGTACGGCGGATTTTACGGTGTGCGTGAAACGATTAACATTCGCATATCAGTTTCTACTTCATATCAAGGTGCATCAACGACGGTGAACCATCCACCAAAACTCAATCACGTAGATTATCGTGATGCGCGTGTGTCGCGCGCGCGCGAAAATGCACGCAGATCCGGCGCGGCGCGGCGCGGCGCGGCGCGGCGCGACGCGACCCGCTAATTAACCACCGTATTCGCGCAATTGATCCCGGGCCTGCCCGGGCGGTAAATGCCTCGAACGACGAGGCGCGACACTCGGTCTCGCGGCGGCACCCAGCGCTCTTTATTCGTTGAAACTCAGGAATAGACGTTAACGCATTCGCCGACGCAGATTCGCGATTTTCGAACTGATATTTTTTATCCGACCTTTCCGACCCTCCCCCGTCAGGGTTCCGCAGAAACGTGATTTGACAGACGATCTCCTATCACCGCGCGTTTTTTAGGCAGACATATACCTTATAGAGGGAGAAAGAGAGAAAGAGAGACGTTAATCGCTTTTGTACATATAGAAGCAGTCGCTCATACTCGTTGATGCCTTCCTTTATATGTTTCGAACGACTGTATTGTTACGCGAATGCACTCACACGGCGACAACAAGCGGGCAGTCTGCACGAACCTGAAACCAGGTCAGGGGATGAGAGCTTATGCTTAACGCGTAAAATTGAAATTATCGATTAATCTCGCTAGCCGGATGTTCGAGTATCCGATGCGAAAGGCAAACGCTTAGCGCTCGGAGCTTTATCGGTTATATCGACGAAACACTGTAATGAATTTGTATGTATAAGTACAAATTTATTAACTATTTCCGGCGAAAGCTGCCGCTCTAATTTCACTCCAGTGTTTACCCGTCTAATTATATCGAGTACCGAGCAACTTCTCAACGGAATTTTTGTTAATTGCGATCAATTTTACCGAATCGAAAAAAAATTGCGAACATATTTAAAGATATCAATTGGCAAGGAGAAAAAAACAGAGAAAAAATATGCGACTGCATATGTAGACAAATAACATACTCCCAAGATTATAAAAGACACTTTGCCCTCAACCTCTGACCCGGGGCGATAATTATTGCTGTTAAAATGGGGAGAGAAGTGCGCGAGACAGAACAATAGTAATAAATATTAAGATTAACGTAACTGATATCTGATCGATAAGCGACGGCGAGTGGCAAATAGTTCGTCGCAGTAGTTGCTCATGGAAGAGAAGATCGAGCGATCGAACGACAAAAGAAGTGCGCGATGGCGATCAGGAGGAAGAATTGGCACAATTTTAATCTAGCATTTAATATATGTATACATAACTCTCGATATATTTTAGACAACTGAGAGACTGATTGAATTGAATTGAAAAAAAAAAAAAAGAAATATGGATATCTGTATTGCCAGATATTTATATTGCAAAACAAAAGCTATCGCGATTTATCTATATGATTCACTCTATGGCATTTCGATTACAAATTTAAATAAAATTTTACAAGATGAAAAACATGCGCTGTTAATTATTGAGGAGAGCTTGTTACACAAAAATTTTTCATAAAATTTGCCGCTGATCCGATCGAGTAATTGTAAATGATAATATTTGCGGTAATATTTGATGTCCCTCGAATGTACAGAGAGAGGAAATATTATTACACGTTTTTGCGAGTTTGGAAATTCGAAAATTGGCATTCCAACGACGGTGGCGCGTTATAGGAAACGCGCAGAGGGAAGTACCGTTATTCGAACTGATATAATTTAAGCCTCACAAATTTTCCAAGGTACACGCTTGATCGCACAAAACGGCATACCGCGGATCGTCCGGTGCTTCGCACGTGTTCCCTCGCTTTTATAGAGTCCTTACTCTCTAATTAATATCGCGATTAATTACCTAAGCAAACTCAAAACTGCTGCGCATCTTGTCCACGATCGGAGAAGCGTGAAACGGCGCGATCGCACGTTGCGCGCGAGCGGCTAATTTCAACGATTCGCTTCGCTCAACGTCTTCTCTTCTATAAACCGCCGTGCCGCTGAGCAAGTAAGGAGGGAAAAAAAAAGATAAACGTAGGCGAGTATAATGAAATCGAATATATCAGTTCACACACACGAGAGAACCTATTACGCAATGAATCCAATAGCAATAAATGTAAAAAGAAATGAAGGAGAAAGAGGAGAGAGGGGGCAACTTTGCGGAGACGTCGAAACGCATGTTAAGCGACGCTATGTATATCGTTTTCAACTGTAATATCCATCCGTTTCCGCGTCTCCGCCGCGATCACTCGACACTATACATATATAAATAAATAAATGAATAAACAAATGAATACATATATATGAAAAAAATATATATATTATATGTCAAGAGATATTTATACTAGTATTTTAATAGTTTAGTATATAATATAATATATAAATATATATATATATATATATATATTGTAAAAGAGAAAGGGTGAATGTAATATACAAAGGTCGGGTAGAATGCGAGAGAAATAGAGTAAACAAGTGTGAGTGAGAAAAAAATGTGAGAAAATAACTGAACACTGTAAATACATGAACACGCATAGAAATATTATATATTCTATGATATATTATATACATATATTGAATATGATTAGTGATATAGATATATACATAGAGTTATTGTATACACCAGCATATAGAGACAAATATGTGAATAGGAATTAATCTAAACTGAAATTAACTATAGGCAATGAGTATTTAGAGATTAAGACAAAGTTTATTATGTAAAGATGCATAGGCATTATTACTACGGGGACACCTAATCATAATTATTGACATTATGATAAAAAAATTAGGCAGAGGAAGAAAACCTAGCGCGATGAGAACATGTTGATAAAGTTCTTATATATTATAGGTAGGATTATATAATATATATATTATATATATATACTTTATTGTTTGTACATTGGGCACGAGTGCTCTCTTATTTTACTGTGATCCATGTTTTGTACGATTTTCGAAAGTCGCATCGCATACCCATAGGCCGGCATTAGGCAACGTTGCTTTTTCGCCATTTTTATCCCACGACTCGTCGTTTTGGGTAGAACAATCGCGTTTTCGACGAAAATTTGCCTACGTGTAGAATCCTCGCGAATATCATTCACGCTGGAATAACGCGAAGCGCGTAAAGTAAAAATTATATCCAAGCAGCGAAACAGCAAGTATTCGGTTCATCGAAATTTTCTAGATATTATTTTCTAGAATTAATAATTTCGCTAAATCATTGATTCCGCATAACAATCGACAGCAACTACGCAAAATCAACGTTATTGTTCGATCAAAAAGTTGAACAAATTTGAAAAACCCTGAAATATTTTTCGACAGTTCCGAAATAGTCTGTTATACATATACCTACGAGACATGCCGTTCTTCCGGTCGTGGTGAGCAATACAGAATCATTTTGCACAAATGTAGCGACGAGAGACGATGCTCGAACGATTTTTTTATTTCTTTAAATTTACGTTGCTATAAGCTATAACTTCCTCATCAGAATAGAAATGCGATTATTTCGGTGACATTACAGTCTCATATTCTTTCATATTCAATCTTAGCGACCGTACTCTTTTTTTCTTTTTTCACTCTAAACGCGAAATCAATAAAAGAATGTAATCGACCCTCGCGGACTGACCGAGCCCGAAAGGTATTCAATGTGATATTCGTAAAAGTACGACAGCGGAAAAGAACGAAACCAAAATATTAAATTAATATAAAAGGATTATCATAGTTGTGAGAAAAAAAAAGAAGAAAACTTCTCGCGTGCATAAAAAGTAATCCTTATTTTACTATCGGCTTCAATACACGAAAAATTTTTCTAAAAACTTTTCCCTTTTTTTAAAAGATACGAACCCACAATTTTATCCAAAATAGAAAGATGTGGAAAATCCCTTCGCGCTAATCATAATAATACCTTTGCGTGACTCCTGCGTGTAATTCTTTCGGTCGTTTTCGGATTGAAATAAAAACGCGGAAGATCTGTGATTAAAGCATTCGTGGATTGCATTCGGCGGGCTTGCGAAATGTCGCGGAGACAAAATCGCGGAGAAGAAACCGTGCGATAGGAAGATTTCGTCGAACAGATTCCGTGAGTCCCGCGAAATTACGTTAGCGGAAACTTCGTGGGATGCACGCGCGTGTCGAAGTGCGTCTCTTAGTCACGTCGAGGGTGCGAGGAGGCGGGAGGGGTGCGCGGCAGAAGGAAGATGGAGAGTGATGGAGATATCAGGCGGAGATATATCCTCCGGCTTGTCTGAAGTACACGCCTGCACACGCACGTGCACGCACATCCTCGAAAACGTATAAAATAAGAGGAAGGGAAAGAGAAAAACGGAGGAAGAAAGAGAAAAAGAGATTAAAAGGAAGGAGGGGGAGGGGAAAGGAAGAACTGCCTCTCTGGAGTTACCAACGGTTACGACGATCGACCCTTCGCGAGTTGGTCGAATACACGCGCGTGGACAAAGAAATCGGTAGCCAATATAAATTCGGAGACACGTGTACCGAGAGCGAGAGAGCAAAAGTGCGAGAGAAAGGGAGAGAGAGAGAGAGAAACAGAATAAGAGAGAAGAGAAAAGAGCGAGAGAGAGAAAGAGAAGGAATTATAAGGAACGAGGGTGAGAGCGAAGGGAACGAGAGGGAAGAAAGCATAGGTCAGGGGTGTATTCACCTGGCGCCGCCCCAAGTCACGCCTACCTGCGCGATCCCGAGCGTAGGTAGGCACGCCTACGCGTGCGGCACCAACACGCGACGCAACGTACAGGATACGCACACACGGCGCGCCCTGCATCTACGCCGTCGTGCATCCTCTACGTACACGCGTGCACGTGTGTGCGCGGCCCGCGCAGGCAGGTGTGCGAGCGCCCGATCAGAGCACGCTAAGCCTACGCCTACTACTGCCTCCACGATCCATACACACGCACACACACACATACACACACATCGACGACAAACACGATCGACTATTGCCGCCGCCGCCGCCGCCGCCGCCGCCGCCGCCGTCGCCGCCGCCGTCGCCGCCGCGCCGAGTCGCGTCTGACTCCTACCGCGAGCACCGTCTGTTACTACTAGCCCAGTTAGAGGTATCGCACGGGGCGCGCGTTTCGCGAGTTTGCGGATCGGGTCACCCGGTTACACGTTCCCGTAGCGCGCCCGTGGGCTTACGCTACGATCGCTACCGACGCCGGTGTCAGATTTTTCGGACAGCAGCTACGGACACATTGTACCCTAAAAGTCTGTGTACCGCCAAAGAGCGATCGGAAGACTTTCGTATAGAATAATAAGATGTGTCAAAAATATATCCCTACAAGCAGTACACATATAGAGATACGTTTCTTGTCGAAGTAATCTCGATTTAAGTTAACGATATATTGAGAATCAGTAACAATTTGATTGTGAGAAATTAAGAAAAAATTAGAAGATATTGGTATTGAAAAAAAATTAGATAGATAGAGATTTCGATAGGAAGTTGATTTATATTTTAGAATTGCAAATAAATAATGAAATTTATAAATTTAGAGTAAAATAATAAAATTTATTTTTTTATATAGAAGCTCTTGACTGTCTGTATATACACAGAACTGTTCAATTAAATGGATAAATTTATATTTCTTGAATAGCAATTAAGCAAGAAGATTGATTTATCGCTCTTTAAAAAAAAAAAATCATCGTGCGATTAATGTTACTATCAATATCGCAAATATTGATCGCATGGTGACTACAGTTAGATTTTTTTAAGTAGATGGAGGAAGAAATAACTGAATCTCGAATATCGCTTGCTGATAAAATAAGACGAATAAAAATTAGTTTATCGCGTTAAGAGATTATTACGATTAATACTTTAAACGTCGGCAGTACTGTTGATTGTACGATAATCGCAAAGGACAATTTAAACTGGATGAAAAAGCAGTTAAACGAGGATCATTATTACGTAAAAAAAACGAGAAAAAAAAGTACAAGTTTAATGCCACGTTTTAACGCTTCAAGTAACCGTCGATGCTTTGGGCAGTGCACAGCACGAATCAAATCGGTTTATATCGCGATTGTATTTTTTGCGAAACTTGCAATTTTTCTTTCGTAACGTGAAAGGACAGGCAGCTCCGCTCGCGTTGTCGTCGTCGTCGCCGTCGCCGTTGCCGCCGTCGCCGCTGTCGGGTTCACATCCGCGCGCACGTGTATTCCACATCTACGGGACAGAGACAGAGACAGAGACAGAGAGAGAGAGAGAGAGACGCGTGTGTATGCAACGCGCGTCAGCGAGATGCAGCAGTGTATACTCGTGAAGCACGTGCATCCCACCCCGCAGGCCTCCCTGCGACGGGCCGCGGGTACGTGCCTGCTTGTCGCTCCGTTATTAATGGGATCTCTTCCGCGGGAATTCCGCCAATAAGGTCGACGCGGCAGGATCACGGCCTCTCTCTCTCTCTTGCTCTCCCTCGCTCTGTCGCTACCCCCGCGTAT
>VBVQ01003872.1:0-16857 GCA_011636635.1 Tetramorium simillimum
GCCCTAAACCGCACGGCGTGCAATATTTGTGAAATTGAGTTAGCGCCGCGAGGGCGATCTCGGGCGAAAAAAGCGTCGAGGTTGCGATAATCCGCCGCGTTGGAGAACGGACACGGGCGCGCGCGGGGGAGAGAAACGCCGAGGAAGACATCATTCACCGTGGCTTACGCCGATATCCGGCGTGGGGTGTACTCTCATAAAAATTGTCGTCGCGTGTTCGTCGTCGTTACGAGAGAAAAAAAGAAGAAATCTTGCCGGCTGTTTGCATTTCTAAAGTTAAACACACGTAGATTATGCTGCAAATAATGTAGCGGCGCTATTTATAAGAAGTTACTCCCGCAAATTAACTCATTCTGTGACAAGGGTGCACCGCCAATTATCCAATATCCGGTGTACAGAGCTACTGTGTTATTTGCGGTATTACAATTTCGCCCCGCGGCGAAGGACTAACAGGAACAGAAATATGCACGGCTGTTCCGCGGGGAGTTCGTTAGCGTTCCGTCTCTCCCTCTCCCCCTCCCTCCATCGCCGCAACCGCAAAAATTCCGATTGAATCGGATACGAGTAGTATCGGAAAATGATAATCATCTATAAGTTCGCTCATTACACCTGCGTCACGTCGCGTCCGCACGCAAACGCAACAGCTTATTAGTAAGCAGTGGCCTCGTGTGCCTGTATATAAATACGATAGCGAGAATACATACGTGCGCGCGCGCGCGCGAGCGCTCGCGCGGGCACGTCGCATACATACGCGAATATTTTGTATATAACGGTCGCGGCTGAAATGTTGTCGGTATCGCGTTAAGTTCTTCAAATTAACAAAATTGGCTGTACCTTCGTACAGTCGCGGTACACCGCGGCTAACAACCCGGGTTCGTGTTCGGGCTCGGCCTTGCGTGTTTGTTGCCGGACACTGGATTATTTATGCTCCAATTACACGACTGTTAAGTGCCAATCGAATCCCATACTATCGATTTTGTAATGCGTTAACCACTGTGTATAACCACTGCATGTACATAGCATATGTACGTATATATGTAAAATGTCCTACCGATATATTATTTTTTTATAGATGCAAGAAGCGCGAGCCTTACATTATAATATTATAATGTAAAACGATATTTGTTTTGAACGGAGGAAATTACAAGTAGGCTCGCCTCAATGACTGTGTCACGAGCCTCTAGTCGCAAAATTACACAAGAACGTTAATACGATTATAATTTTTTTGTATTTGAATTATTTGCAATGCAGAGACCACTGATGTCCATCCATGTAGATTTAAATTTTACTGGAAAAACTTCATTAGAACACAATCTGTCGCGTTGATTAATTATTCAATCGTCGTTAATGAAGAGAAAAAGAGAGATTCCCGACGGACACTCGTTCGGTCTCAAGTATCATACAACGCATTGACAATCTCGAAGTTAATGAATTCTCGAGGAGACTTCTTCGTAACCGGGTCCTAACGTCGTTACTATGCGGGCTGCCCGTAGTCCGGTTGAAGTAAGAATGCTCTTCCCGTCGAAGACACAGATGGAATGAAAGTACAAGAAATCGAAGTACGAAGAAGGACCGGAGGGAGCGAAGGGGGAGGACGACAGGAAAACGGTCGTGGTCACGTACCGTCGCGACAACGGTCGGCGTCGTTCACCTTGTCGTCGCCGTCGTCGTCGTCGTCCTTGCCATCGTCTTCGGTTTAGTGGCCCTTCTAATGGCGAGGTAGTGGTCGTAGTAGTGGCCTCTCTGCCTGGCAGTATCCGCGACTTGAGGGTTCGAGTAATGTGGACTCGAGCCATATTAGGCCGTCCCTGCCGCGCCGTTTCCCGGCAATATCCGATGCATATTGAGAATCCGCGAGAGACTGCCGATGTGGAGCGATCGGCTCAATATGATTCCACGTTAAGCCCTATTCGGTCGTACCCCCCGAGATCCCGAGGAAACCGCGTTCCACCGCGAGACGCGGCCCCGATTACGGCGATGCTTCCACCGCCGCGTGGGCCGGCTCGCCCGTAAAAGCGTGCTTTTTTTTTTTTTCATCAATCCCCGGCGTATCGCAGTGACCGTGGAATGCCCCATAAAGTTACATCCGCGAAGGCATTTCGTGGCTCCCGTGAAAACGTTAGACGATATGAAGAGCTTACACTGAGCTTTGTTCCGCTATTAAAATGTTTTGGGTCGTTCTTTAATAGATTTTCATTCACCATAAATATAAAAAAATTATAAAAATATAAAAAATTATCTGATAATTATTTTATTGTAAAATTAGGATGTCAAATTATATCTGTCAAAGTATGAGCCTTCTTATATTTTATATAATTATATAAATTATATAATTAAATAATATATTAAATCGGACTAAGTAATTTTAGCATAAAATAAAAATTGCCTTGAAATTTATTCTATTACAAGTTTTAAAAAACGATTGTGATATTATAAGTTAATCAGTCGAACTACTAATTTAATGTTTTTTCTTTTAAAGATCCTCGCGTGTTCCCTTTGTTATAGGGCGTAACGGAAGACGTAACAGTGAGCTAATCTCAATTTACGATGAAGGCTTCTCGTAAAAGTTACATTTTCAGGGTTTCATTTCGGTAAAACCAGCTTTTCGCGGCACACACGCTGTCGGCGACACGCTCGTCGCCGTCTGTCGAGCTCTTCGCTCGAGAGTCAATTTACATTACACGCGACGATTCCATCTATCGATCTTACAATGTCTTCCACGGTCGTAGCCCATTCGTCAGTCCTGTCTGCGCGTCGATTATTCCTCGTACGTGCCTCTCTCTCTCTCTCTCTCTCTCTCCTACGCCTTTTCTCTCTCGCGGCCGCACGCGAAAGGAGTGCGCATCGCAAATACCCGCGGGCGGCCGTTGCGCGATTTGATTCTTGTCGCGCGCCGCGATAATAACCACGAAGTCGCATTGTAATCGGCCCGCAGGAGACACAGCGAAACGCCGCAAGAAACAATACGAGCCCGGCGCAAACCACCGTGACTAACAATATCGCACGTGGCCGTGGGATCGGCGGTTCACGAGATTTCCCGTAAAGGGCAGCGAAATAACGAGGGAGGATCATAGTCGACTAATTTTCGAGAACACGCAAGAGAGATGTTAAAAGAATTCTCCCCCGTCTTTTCTCAATGTACACTGTTAAACTCGTAGTGTCAAATTATACTCAATTTGAGTCATTTTTAATTGCTCCATAGGTCGCCACAGCTCCTACTCAATATTTCATTAATTTTGACTAAAATTTTGACTAATGTGGAAGTTAAATTAAATAAATTAACAACATATTGAGCAGGGCTTACTCAATATACCGCTAATTTTATCTCATTGTTTTAGTCAAATTAACCGAATATTGAGTAGAAGCAGGGGCAGCCCATAGGGCAGCCCATTAGGGGTTTACAGTGCACAGTCCTCTTGAATATTTGAACAACGCCATATACCCCACGTACAGCAATTGCGTTCTCGCAGCTGAAACTTGCGGACTTTATCGCTTTCTATAAAAAAAAAATCGAATAAAGGGCCGATGTAAGATTCATTCGAGGAACGCGGGAGATACTGTCGGATGCTCCCAGCGTGATGAGCACCGGCGCTCGGAAAGTCCACATATTTTAAAGACGAGCATGCTGGCTAATAAGATCGCGTTTACGACACCTCGTTAGGGGAGGAAAGATTTACAGGCGTTGGCAGTGTGAGTCGCCGCATCTCTCGTCTCTGCTCTCGAGATACAGCCGCATATACGCGTTGCCGAGCGATATGAGAAGTTAGAGGAGGGTGTGAAGTTTTATGGGAAAGAATGACAAGCGAAGAAGACAGGTCAGAGAAAGACCTATATAGAACTATATACGCCACGCGGGTACGCCCGCTCGCGGGGGCTTTGTTCGCCCGGCAATAAGCGAGCGTGTGGCTGCCGCGCATCCTGCGAATATCATCCCATATACGTGCACCAGCGACGCGCGATAAAGCCATGATATCGTTGATATAAGTTCCACGGGCGGGCGGGCGGACGGCGCGCCGTTAGGCGGAGAATTAACTTACAATGAGACACCGGTTACAACAGTTTACTTCAGAACGGATGAAGGCCATTGCGTCTAAATTGAAATCTTCGTCCGCTCCTCGTCCGCGTGTAAGCAATTGCGCGCGCAGAGCCGCGCTCGTTTGTCATTACTTGGAGATTTGTAGGAACAACAGATTGCGCATTCTCTAAGATTTGCATTTATTTCTCCCGTGTTTGTTTAATACGGAAAGAAACGTTGGAATTTCCGGGTGTTATGAATCAGGAGCTTCGAATAAAGAAGCTTTCGGTAATAAAAATGACAATGAAAAAAAAGAAAGAAATCTCTGCAGCAGTAAATATTCCGGAGAAGAAGAGCTGCTTTCCTATGCAATATTTATTGACGACGTATACGTCGATAAATGGCACAGAACATTTTTATGCATCGCGGATTTTGGCGTGTACAATTTTCGAGAGATTAAGGGATATTACTCACGAAACGCTTACATTTTTCCGGTCGATATGGTTAAATATGCGAATAAAAACACGTAGTATATAATGAAGCCTCCTGTTGAATAAAACGATTCGGCGCGCCGTGTTCAGGAGGCCGCGAGTGACGAAACCATTTTTCAAACGCAAAGACGCTACAATATATTATAATTACTCGGAATGGCCTTCGAGATCGTGTAATTTTCGCAAATCGCTCGGCAAACCGCGGCCCTTTTTGTACTTGCCGAAGAGTTCCTCGGGCGGCAAGGCAGCCGATATATTTTGTCGGAACAAGAGGGAAGAAAAAAGGACGGGGAGCGGTCGGAGAGAAAAGAGAGGAGAGAGATGAGGAGCAAAAGGTCGAGCAGGAGGGCCGGAGAAGGGAAAATAAACGCGCCATCGGGAATCGCACGGAAAGCTTCAGTTTGGCGTGCCTGGCGTGCTACGACGGGATTAGCGAGATGGTCGAACTCTCGAGGGAAAGAGAGAAGGAGAGAGACAGAGATTGAAAGAATGAATAAGAGAGAAGGAAGAGGGAGAGAGAGGGAGAGGGGGAGAGAGAGAGTGAGAGAGAGAAAGTCTGGCATAAAAAGAGGGTGACTATGCAGAAGACACTTCATCCCGTAGCGCGCTCGGGCCGACTTTCGGTCCGAAAGTCGGTCTGACAGGCAGACTGCAATAGATAATATCTGGAGAGACGTTCGCCTCTCCTCTCTTATTCGAATCCGCGCGGCTCGCAATCCTCACGGGTGTGCACGTGCACACGGCCGCGGTGCCTCGTGTATGCGGCGTAACTCTCTCTCTCTCTCTCTCACACACACGGAGCCGCGGTGCCCCTCGAAGGGAGGCCGAGCGCGGCGCGTCTCGCGCACCGGGGCACGCAGGAACGCGCCCTCACGTACAGGAACGCACACCGAGGGAGCGGTGTGCACTTATCGAGTTAGTTTTTTGTGTCAGCCGGTTATTAGATTATGATTAAACGATTCGAAGGGTTGGCGGGACGCAAGGGGAGCAGCGAAAGGAGCTCCGGGGAAAGGAAGGACCGGAGGAGGACGAGGTGAGGGCCTTGGAACCGCGACGGGAGAGTGTGGGCAGAACAAACGGGTATCGAAAAGGAGGAGCTAATTAAAATACAAATACCTTAACTGGCTCTCGAGGGGATTAGTCGCCGCGGAGGCTTACCGCGCCGAGAGACGTCTTCCTCGTTACTGTCAAACTCCGCGGCGGAAAGACGCTGACGCCAGTCCTTTAAATCGTGAATCAAATTGATACGCCACGACACGTTCTATTCCGCGATAATCGGATTTCGGACGATTTGTATGTCGTCGATGAAGTCCATTTATCGACGGCAAAGTCCTGGTTTCGACATTAAGCGAGTCAAAGCGCTTTCTACATTTTTTTACGGAGCAATGAATATAATCCTTTTTCTCAAACAAACATAATCCACGTTTAATACAGCATTGTCCCAATTTTTGTGGTAAAAATAGTATCGGTATAACAATGGAATAGTTGATCGACATTTTTAAGAATTAACGAAAGTTAAAGTCACGTATGTTACACAAAAGAATTTTTAGAATTTTAGTATTCATTTAAAGTTTCACAGAAGGTACTCTTAGGTATTCGAAAGAATAGCGAAGACAGAGGAAAACTAAAATATTACTTTGAATAAATAAGAAAGAAGCGAACGGTAAAGAAAGAATAAACAGGTAGAATAAATAGAAAATGAGAGAGAATGAAGAGATCGAGAACGCCAAGAGTAAATGTTAAAGCAAAATGGAGCAATAACGAGCGTGGTGAGAAAAACGTGAAAAGCTAGAAACGGAGAGGAGAAAAAGAGCAAAATGGAAAGATCGGACCGAGAGAGCGGAAGAAAGTGTGGAGAGTAAAAGCGTCGTGTACGGCGAAAACTACACGGTTTAACAAAACGGTGGGCACGAGCGGGTTAAGAGAAGCACCGTGGCGCGGTGAGGAGTCTCCGCGCTCCGTGTGTGCACGGCACGCCCGTATTTCAATCGCGAGATAAGGACGAAGCGAGGAAAGGAGGGTTACACAGAGGGTTACACGAGATGCGAGGGAGGGCGGAAGGGCGGAGAAAAAAAGAGGGAGACGGTGCGCGCGAAAGAAGTTAGAAAGCCGAAACTCGAGGGGAAGGCGAGTATAAGGCACGATATGCAAGCCCGGCCGCGGTGATAGTCGGAGGCGCGGGTAGAAGTGAGAGGAAACCCTACCATTCCTCCCTTCGTCCCTTCTCATTTCTTCTCTCTTTCTCTCTCTTTGGGAATAACTTCTCCTCTCTCTCTCTCTCTCTCTTTCTCGAGAGAGAGCAAGAGAGAGAAAGAGAGGACGAGAGACGACGAGAAGAGAGGAAGGATAAGAGAAGAGGAGAAAAGAGAGAAGGAAAGAGCCCTCTCAATGATGTCCGTTCGCGTGTAGTGAATATCCGGCTCTACGGTTGTAGGTAGATACTCGTGTGCGCCGCGCTCTCGCGTGTGCACGTACACCTCGCGGAGCGGGCGAGTTTGCGTGCGTCCGTGTGCGCCGGGTGTCGGGTCGTAGACCACAGCGGAGTCAGCTTGGAACGCTCAACCGGTCGAGCAACTTTTTAACGAGCTGCGGTTCTCCTCTCCTCCGCGAGGCGAAGGAAAGACGCGAGGGAGAAAGAGAGAGAAAAAGAGAGTAACGGGAGGGGGGGAGAAGAGAGAGAAAGAGGGATCCCGAGCCTGAACCGCGAGTTGAGCCATCCTCGCTTCGAGATGCATGCATGCATGCATGCATGCGTCCACCGTGCCTGCCTGCATGCATGCATGCATGTGCACCATGTGATACCAGAGCGGGTGAGAGCGAGACGCGGGGAAAGAGCAAGAAAGGGTGGATGGAGAACGAAGAAAATGAGAAGGGGGAGGGAAGAGAGAAAGAGAAAGAGAGAGAGAGAGAGGATAGCAAGAGGGGCGAGGAAACCGCGAGGACGTTGCGTCGCGGCGACGCCATCCCATATGGTTACAGGGTTAAACGGTCCAAACTCTTTGCGGCCCGACTTAGCCGAGTCTCGTAGCCGGGAATCGAACGCGCTCGATTACCTCGCCCGTTTGCAGCGTCGCGTCGCGCGATACCCCCCCGATTGGACTATCGGCGTAACACTTAAGGCTTAACGCCGCGGGAGTATGTACTCTGCTTGCGTGAGGCATCCGGCGATCGTTCGAGCTTTGACTCCAGCGATTTCTCTTTACGGTAACAACGGCCGTTGTTAACGCTTGTTTGTGATCCCCCCGGTTTCGCCAATTACGCCCGGCACGCTCCGCTAGAATCCGATTTTCTCGCCACATTGGCCACGTCTATTCGCCGCGATGAGAAAATCTAATGGCACATACTCGAAAACGCATTTAGGATTCGAGACATTTGTCACAGAGCATATCTTGGGCAAATGAATGTCTCGATATCGTATCTCGTACTGAAACTCCCTATTAAAAGGAAGCAGCAGACCGCATACAGATTGATTTCGTCATATTCGAGCGTTCCACGCAAAAAATGCTTTTATTGTATAAAATAGATAGATGCACTCAAATCCCTGATGTAAATTCTTGTTGTCGAACTTTTTTTCTTTTAAGAATGTATACACCGCTGTACTTAAATTCTTTGCATTTCTTTGTTTGGAAAAAATGCTAAGAAAAATTTAAATACCACGAGCGAACACAAACCGATTTTATTTCCATTTTTAACGTTTGGTTCATGCAGCGTTTTAAAATAAGCATAGTCAGCATTTCTCTTACATCCTTTTTCGCGAGAGAAGGCAACTCGCGACGTCACGGCTATTAATTCAAAATTGTCTCGCTCTTGGCAGTCGGAAAAATGCATGGGAAAACTTCAAAATCCCTCGCACCGGCTCTCGCAGAAAACCAACGAGGGAAAACTCTGTCTCGTTTCTCTCTCCGGTTTCAGTCTTTCTCGCACGCGCGCGCGCGCGCATACACACGCACACACATACACGGAATATCTCAGTTACGAAGAACAACGATCGTACCCCGCGGGAAGAAATGGAGAGAAACCTTCTCCCGCGAATCTCCTCGAAATTTTTTCCGCGCTTCAACAGCGCGCTGCGACGCGAGCGGAGTACAAATAAAGTCGCATAAGTATCGACTGTTTCAGCGCGCGGTCTGAGAAGACCCCTCTCGATCGTGCTAGGAGCCAAGAATCGAATAATAACCGTTTTACCTCGGGAACGCTCGAGCCCTTCCCCCTCCCCCCCGCCGTCCTACGAGCGTCTCTCACCCGTTCTTAGGCTTTATTGAATAAGTGTAAACGGCGGTGTTGCGCTTAGGAAGAACAAGCGCCTTCTTCACGACGTCATTATTACTCGTCTCGAGGTTTTCTTGCATTACGGAATTTAAGGACGGCCGGCGCAGACCCAACACGAGGAAGTCTCTCTCTTTCTCCTCGCCGGGGCCCGCGGTCGGCCTACGGTCGGCGCCGTACTTCTCTCCCCACAGCAAGAAAGGCTCCGCGGGCCGTGGTGAATCTGGCCGAGCCATCTTCCACTCGGCCGAGTCGAAACGCACGCGAGTCGCGAAATACCGTGGTCTCGGTCTCGGCACCTTCATTAACAAAGAGTTACCTTATAGGATATATTCCATCTATTTGCGATAGTCACGAACGGTCAGGGTCGTTAGTTTCTCGCGGGCGATTCCCTCCTCGATTTCCCCTCCGCTCGCTGCTCCGTCGCGCCGGAGACTTCCGCGTAACTTCTCCGTCGCGTTGATAAGCGGAATACACGTGTCTCGGTCGTGTTCTCGGCGAAAAAGTTTCTCTCCGCCCGGAGAAAGAGATATTCGGTAACGAGATCTGGATCCGCGCTCGCCCGCTCGCGGGAAAAGTTGAGACGCGAGACGCTCTCTCTCTCCGAGCGGCCGCCGCGTTTTACGATTCCGCAAAGAAAAGAGAATCCGAAGGTCCGGGGATCCTCGGAGCGGCGCCCGCGGGCGAGAGGCGGGCTTTCGCGACGGTAATTCCGGCTTCCCGATCGCCGAGGGACAACGGACCGGCCGGGGCGCTCGTCGGCTAAACGTTAGTCTTTTTTAAATGACAAATTATCGTCGTACTTTGCCGCGCGTAATACGCAGAGCGCACGGAGCCATTACTGTCACGAGACTTATTCCGCCAGTTGGTGCGGTCGGCCGTTGCGTGATTCCAGAATCCCGCGCGCAAGCCGGTCGGTGCGTTTTATCTCTCCCTTTCTCTCTCTCTCTCTCTTTCTCCGTTACGCACTTTGTCAAAGCCGGACGGTGGTCGCGTCGATAATCCGCAAAGGCCTTCTCGAGCCGCGTATCCTGTGATCTTCGGTCATATCCTGTTGCTCTCCTTGCTCCGTTTCCAGAAAAGAAAACGCATCCCGTCCGATTATACCGGTAGCGGCGGCTGCGCGCTCATATATATATTTTTCCGTATGTAACATATGTACGGTGTGCACACACCGGTGGAGTCGTACCACCGGCTCTATTATCGGATGTAGCGATAATCCGCGCTATCGTAACGTACTGCCGGCACGCAAACTCTCAAACGGCCGCGGCGTCTTTTTGTTCCGCGCGCGCCACTCGGTCGACCCACTGTGAAATTATCAATGATAACGTCGTAATAATATTAAGAGGGAGAGAGAGATAGAAACGCTAGTCGAACGACCGACCGACCGACCGACCGATCGATCGGCCGCCGCCGCCGGCTCGGAGCGTCGCTGGTGGCTCGAGAGAAAATTCCCGAACGGATCTCCTCCCGGGGTCCTCCCGGAGCTCGAGAGGGCGATTCGCTTGCTTGCGCGTGCTCTCTTTTATTACGTATTTCAATCAAGTGTAGGTCAATTGACGATAATCACGAGCGACGTACCAAGGCCGCGCTCGGATTGGAGGGTGAAAATGCGAGCGGGGAAGCGCGGCGAGGAGCGGAGCGGCGCGGAACGTAGCCGGATAGGCGGCGGGGGCCGGCGGGTGGAGGAGAAAATAACGGAGGGCAGAGGGTTGCGTAATGAGAGGGTAGCGGAGTGCCGATAAATCCAACAGGTCTCAGCATTTGTAAATTGCAACCTGTCAATACTGATCCGCGGCAAAATAAATGAGCCTGCCCCCACGAATGCACACACAGGGTGTACCGCGGTACCAAGCATCGGATGCACCGACGCTCGCGAGAGAGAGAGAGAGAGAGAGAAAGAGAGAGAGAGCGACCGCGCGATTCCGTTAAATCAACACGAAGGCGGTATTCCGGAGCGACGTTCAAACGTCTCGAAAAACCCGACGTGAAACCAACGTTCTCGTTTCTCTTTGTCCGGCGACTGTTTGCCCAACTAAATACATGACCGCCATGTGAATCATTGCTAAAAAAAAAAGAAGAGCCGCGGCTCAAAGTTCGTGTGGATTCATTTTCTTCACAATCTTACGCTACAAATGTTAAACTGCACTGACCACATAAAGTGTTGAAAGAATATTTGCCGGCTTATTTTACGTTCCACGTGGACGTGAAGAAAAATTCGCGCGTATAAACGTAAATGCTTCCTTCGCGAAAAATTATCGCGATCATCGCAAAATTATTCCCATTAAAGTGGAACGATTAATTCACTCGCTGTTGTAATATAATAACACACGCGCGTTGTCATCGAACGCACATCACATATTATCACGTTCCTCCGTGCGACAAGAACGGCCGTACGGTACGTCTCACGAGCGAAAACGCCGCGACAGCGATGCCCGACGGCGATCGGCGATTCCGAACGTCGTTGCATCGCACGACGAAAAGGCCATGGCTCGGATGTAAACAAAACGCGGCACGTAACAGGACCGAGCGAGGATGTTGGTCCTCAGTCGAGGGGGGGGGGGAGGGGGAGGTTAAATTAAAGCGAGCCGAGGTACACAGACATCGATAATACCGGTATCGTATTGCAGCGCGAGGAGAAAAATGCGATTGCACTACCTCTGCGTACACCTTTACACACTTTAATTCCATTAAATACGCACTCCATAACGGCGGCCTCATTCTTCAAGCCAATCCGTGTGGGATACAGTCAGGGACGGGCCGACCTGCCAAAAAGTGCCCGAGTCGCTTTCGCATTGTCCACTTTGCCGTGACATGACGCTCTCGGGCGCGAAGCGACCCCCGGGTGGAAATTTTTTCTAGGCTGTAATTGGGGCCAAGTTAACTTTCCTTACTTTAGTTGAGGCTCAAGTTGGGATTGTCTCACCCAAAAAAATAAAATAAAATAAAAATTTTAATATACGTGGAATCCTTTAAATCTTAAAGGATTTTACTCTTATATTGACCTCAAAAGGATTCCTCTGAAATCAAGAGATAAATAGTATAAACAAGAGTATTTAAGAGAGAAAAAAGTATTTTTCACTTTATTGAAAGAGGAATATGTTTGCTGTAAAACAGTAAGCTTAGAATATGATTATAAGAGAGATTATAAGAAAATTCACTCAACGTAAAATACTTTTTTTTGGGTGCACACTTTTTTATCTAGGACCCATATTGCTTTCCAAACTTGGGCCAATACAAAAATTTTAGTCTGGTCCGTGTGGAAATTTTTCCTAAGCTGTAAATCGAGTGTCAAAATTGATTCAGACTAAAATCTTTATGTTTGCACACAGTGCCAAAATTAACTTAAACTAAAATTTTTATATCGGTCCAATATATGCCCCTGTATGTAAGAGAAGTTGGTCCAAAATTAAAAGACACAACGTTGCAGCCCCAATTACAAGCTACGTACATTATAGAAAAGAGAAGTAGAACGTTGGACGTGGTTGGACTATATTCGGATATCGCCGCCGCGTGAAATACAACGGCCCGAGCGGCGGCATACCGGTCGCGACGATTAGCAATAGCCATTTCTCACACGCGCGAAGCGTGTTGGCTTACGCGCGGATTTTAACGTATTGTTCTTGCGCAATCGTTACTACCTGCGCCGTTACGTCACTCGTTGCGGATCGCTTCGCACACGGTATTAATAGCGAAAGATCAAGTGTTAATTCGGTAATTGCGCACCGATCACGCTATTTATAATCGTGAATTTACGGCAGTACCTTTATGTAACTGCGATTAGCGCGGCAACGGAGACTCCGGAGTATTACCGTGCGCGCGCAATTCTGCGGCTGAAACGCCGCGGAATATTATCTCCGCGCAAATCTGATTAAGCCAATTCCCGCGATTTCCGCTATGCGCGCGCGATCGATGCGTCGGAACACATAAATATTTAATAAGCGGCCGCGGTGCACTCGAATTCGTAAAATTAACAACGAAATTCATCGCAATATGCATTTCGGCTCGCATCAATGAGACCTGTACTTTAACGTAATCTGATCCCCGGGCCATAATAATCAAGCGGGAGCGGTGCGGTGCTGAAGGGGTACGGACGGGGTTACACGCCACGCGATACGAGCGGAGCAAAAAGGAATGACACGCGGGGCGCCGCGCTTCCGCGAAGTCGTACGTACGGTACCCCCGCGTAGGCCAGTGGTCGAAACTCGCGTAGTAATTCGCGGACGGGAGGTATCCGCAAATCCGCCCCTGGGCTCCCGGACCCGACAATACGCGCGCTCACGCACACGTCCCGTCTCGCGTTCAGTGCGGCGAGTTACGTACATACGCGCACGGCGCGGCGCGGCGTGCGGAGCCGGGGCTTTAACGACCGGCTTAAAAAGAAAGCGAGAGAGAGAGAGAGAGAGAGATAGAGTGAGAGAGAAGGGGGGAGGGGGAGGGAGGAAAAAAGAAAGAAAAATTGGGCAGTTTTCGTTTACCGAGTCTTAGCCGGTTCGTGAGGTCGTTAATTTTCGGGTGGCCGCCGGTGGGATACGACGTCTCTCGCCCACCGACGAGAGAGTCTTTGAACTCCGGGATTACCTCTGGCTACCTCTGGGTTGCCTCGGATTGCCCCGGCGCGATGCGCGATGTGGTGCGATGCGGCGCGTTGCGATGCGATGCGATGCGATGCGGTCGGCGCGGTGCGGTGCGGCGGATGTTGCAGATCAACTAGGCTCACGAGAGCGCACTTAGTACTCGGCTACACGGTGTGCTTTTGCGGACGGCGTACCTTTCATTTAGCTACGAAATCTTGGTAATACGGCGACTGATTGTGAGATAACCGCTGTAGGCACGAGGCTCTCGCTATTGAGAAATTAAAGCTTGAAACGCTTGATCTGTTCAAGTAATAAGCGGGACGATGCCTCTCTCACGTTGATAGATCGGTTGTGAAATCTCCGATCACATCACGTTTGTACACTCATAGTTTTACAACCAGTTTTAACTTTTACGGTTGTAATACAATCCTACAATTACAATTTATAGAGTCAATATTTTTGTAAAAAATTCGTTAAACAACATTAAATATTTGTACAATTAACCGTCGATTGAAAAATTGTGTCAAAATAAAAATTAATAAATTCGCATAACAAAATTTATTATTCCTATTACCGTTGTCAAAATTTAACAATTTTACTTCAGAATTAAAAAAGTTTATATTTCTAGTGGAAACAATTAATTTCCTTAATTTACTTTGTACTATTGATTTCTATTACGTATATATTACTATCCCATAAATCAAATTTTATTAAAAACAACTTGATTCAGCGATATAATCAATATTTTAATAAATACTAAAATGTCATAAGGAAAATCTGAATGATGCTTGGATTATCTCAAATTTAGTAAGTTCCTTGCGCCATATCATTCTGAAACGTGTATAAAAAGTGGTTCTACAAGAGGCGGCACGAAGGATTAATTTAAGCCGAACTGACCCTAAAAATATCACTAGATTATCATTAGCGAGTCACCGGCCGAAGTCCATTAAGCATGATTATGATGTTTCCATGAAAATCTTATGTAACGCGCTCTTCTTCCGTGACTTTGTGATTCACCCCGTGAGCCCTCG
The DNA here is from genome assembly GCA_011636635.1 of Tetramorium simillimum. Lineage (NCBI taxonomy): Eukaryota > Metazoa > Arthropoda > Insecta > Hymenoptera > Formicidae > Tetramorium > Tetramorium simillimum. The sequence goes on from VBVQ01003872.1 coordinate 14,381, forward strand.
TTCGATACTTATTTTATTTGGCGAGCCAGCTGATCCACGAAGCCGTTAATTTTGAGATAGCTGTCGACGGAGCATGCTCCCAAAGTGGTTTTTAATTTCGGATAACTACGGATTACACACAAAACTGGAATGATGCGTGCTAATCATAGTCATCAATTTTTATCGTTAAACCTCACAATACATCGACTTAGAGTTGTTAACGCCGTCCTGTAAAACCTTGAGAAATATCCCACGCAGTGGATCAAAATCTGTATACAAGCCTTAAGCGTATTCCGCCAGTGGGCCCAGTGGATACTGGACTCAAACGCGCGGAATTATTTTTCCAATTAATCGTCATCGAGAATGATAAACACCGTTATGACCGCCATAATTTTTCGCAAGATCGTTGTACCCGTGTCTCGAAGGTGATGAGTCTTTACGACGCTTCCTTCCTTCGCAATTATATCCAAGTATTTTCGTGGATTACGACTTGGGATCTGTCGGCGACAATTTATATCGCGTATTCACAGAGAGAAATAAAAAGAGAAGGAGGGAGGAAGGGAGGGAGGGGAGGACGAGGGAGGGGAGACAAGTGAACTGCGCAAAAGGTATCATCGGTCCTGGTTTACACCTAACCGGACGATAACCCAATCCCGAGTTCGTTAATTTTTGGGGACGATCGCACGTGGGATTCGTCCCTCGCCCATGAACCAGTCCGTGCGCCTCTTTCTGGATTGCCTTGGGTCGCCTGCCGGCGCGGCGCGGCGGTTGCCTGCAGTTGCCCCGGCTAGGCATCCCGGAGGAGCCCGTGGAGTTATCGTAATCGTTAACGAGACTGCTGTCAGCGTCGTAAGACACCCGAGGGTCCCTCACCATTAACCTTCCGCTAACAAAGGCATTGCCACGTTCTTCGCTCCCGGTGCACCGACCCGCTCTCCCTTCCTTATTTATATGCATAACTCAAAAGAGGTGTAATGAAAATTTCACGGTCAACTCGATTACAGGCGATCGCCGTCGTATTCCCCCCTTTCGTATTCTCGTCTCTCTCCCTCCCACACATTCCAGTCTCTCTCTCTCTCTCTCTCTCTCTCTCTCTCTCTCTCTCTCTCTCTCTCTCTCTCTCTCTCCCTCTCTCTCTCTCTCTCTCTCTCTCACATCTAATAGCAAATTCAATATTTAGCGGATTATCAAGGTTTTACAACATCTACTATTTCGAGAGGTCTCTATCTCTCACAATCAGTGTCCCTTTTCGCGTTCGATCAAAGTCAAGATCGGAGCTAGACGGGTAAGACCGCTGGTCTTGTCAAGAGACTCGTAGCGATAAAATCGTAGCGGACTCTCTCTCCAACGTCCACATCGGTGGATGGATAGCGAATGCCAAGTGTCGGCTGTCGGTCTCTCTATCAGCGTTATCATCGCCGTCAGATTAGGGTCGAGCGCCTCGAGACAGAGTCGAGAGTATCGTGCGAGTCCATCGTGTCGTTGCGACGCACACGCTTCAATTTTTCTCTTCGTTCCTCGAACCTCTTGTTCGCCGTGCGAGGATCCAATTTCCGCATATCCTCCCCCCTCCCTTGCCCGCCCCGTATTCATATTTGGTGTCCCCAGACGAGAGAGGAGAAAGGAGAAAGAGACGAGACGAGAGAATCCGCCATCAATCGCCACCAAGCGACGACCTTATTATACACCATCACAAAGGAGAAAAGGGCCCCGAGTGATCGCGCCTCGAGAGTTTCAGTTGTCAGTTTCAGTTTCAGTTTCGACAAGTTGAGTAACATGTTCGCCAACGCCGTGCAAGCGAAGCTGGCGTCGATGGTGCTGATCGGCGCCGGCAGCTTCGTCGTCGGCGTCGCGCCCGCCTGCTTCGTCTCGCGCGCCCGCCATCTCCAACGGAAGCTGCTGCTCTCCTGCGCCCTGTGCTTCGGCGCCGGGGTCCTCCTCGCCACCGCGACGCTTCACGTCCTGCCGGAAACGCGCCGCGGTCTGCCGGACTACGCCGAGCTGCTGTTCTCCTGCGGCTTTCTCATGCTCTACCTGGTCGAGGAGTGCGTGCACTATTTTTGCCGAGGCGGAGGTGACGGTGGCACCGAGACGGATTCTAGGACCGCGCGCGACCGAGGGTGGGTACGTGCCCTTCGAATCCCCCCTCCCCCCAATACTCGTCACTCCAGAGCAGTTTCTTCGTTTCACGCAAAGTAGTAAACGCCAATTACCCTTCGAGAAGCTATCTTACGACATCGGCATCTCCATTTATTTCCTTCCGTACATTTCTTTCTTCCACGTGAGAGCGTATGCGTACAATCCTATTTTGTTGCATGAACAAAAAGTGGGCAACCAAATCTTTCAAATAAAATTTAACTAAATTTTTTGCTTGAGTCAACAAAATTGGAATCCTATTTAAATTAGTTAAATTTTGTTTGAAAAATTTGATTGCCCACTTTTTGTTCATACAACAAAGTACGTGGCGTCGATCCTTCCGTATATGTATATATATATAT
>VBVQ01003873.1:0-16892 GCA_011636635.1 Tetramorium simillimum
CGTTTTTCTTGGCATTCTTTCAGTATCGTGCATCGCGCTTCGGAATTTCGGTTTTCACGCCGAACGTCGTCCAACGGCACGAGCTATCGTAGCTACCGTTTTCTCATTGGTTTTAGCATTATACTATAATTATGCTATAATGCAAGTCTTCCTTTTGAAAATTTGACTTTTCTGTGCAGTGATATTCAATATTAATATACATATATTTTTTTAGTCGATATCAAAGGAATATGGATGTATACGATGTAAAATTTTACATCTATTTTTTATTAAAAAATCGATACAATATTTAAAAGTTGTGATAATTGGTCCTGCAATGGGTACCTCTAGTCGAGAGACTCATAGGATCGATCACCAAAATCGTTTCACGATACGTATGATTTAATTAACGCGCTTATTCGCAATAAGATAATAACGTTTGGAGGACCAAGAGCTCAGTGACAAAATCCGCAATGTTAATACACAAGTGACAGGTATGTACAGTACTTGCAGATTATACGTGCGACACATGTCTCTTCTCTAGAATTGAAATGATGTTACACATGGGGGACGGATTGTAACGATTGTAACGAATGAAAACTAAAAAAGTCTTTACTAATCTTTATTTTGACGTGATAATAAACTGAAACCTAAGGTCTAAGTCGCATGATGCTTATGGAGTACTGATGGAGTATTGAAACCTTCTTTACTTACTCTTGTCCATTTTTGCCATTTCTTTCACTTTAATGGTCACTTGATGTTTAGGAGGTAATCACTTTATTATTAATGTACATCACTTTTGGTACTTTTTTTTTTATTTGAATACGATGTATCCTTTGTCGATATCTTAAATCTTAAACGATGTCGAGGAAATACGGATTCCACTTGTTTGTACTGGATGAATGAGTATGTTTTAATACAATACGAACTCGTCATGTGGCGGATACGCGGATTCTTCCTCTCGGGCCTCTCTCGTAGATAATATATTCCGATATATTTCGTATACCCGCGTATCCGAGTGTATGTTAATCAGTTAGTGTCGCGTCGAACACTGCATGACTGTTCTTGGAGCAAAATTGTGTGGACCGCAGGAATCTGCGCGATCCTCTGCTCTCGCAGAAGTCACGACAAGTGACACGCCTATGTTTCATAAAAGCCTTCAAATACCCTCATTGTGTCCCCGCGACGGCTCACTCCGTGACGATGATTTTGTTAACGATATATTCGCTCCGATAACTTAAACAATCGAAAAACATCACACGCGATTATCGAGAAATGTATTTGATCTGTCTTTATCTAATATATTCGACGCGATAACAGGTATTTCATATTTATTAATTATAAGATAAGAATTGCATCAATTTGCCACTATTGACATTCGCTTATTGACGCTTCATGTCCCTTAAAATATTGACGAGTATCACTGACACGACACGTTTTTATATATGTCACGAAATGTTTCGTCTCTCTGTTCTTCTTATATGCATCACACACGGCTCACGAGACATTGTCACAACTTTTGATTGATCTTAAATTGTTGTTGATTAAAAATTAAATTAAAATTCTTCTGTCTGAATGAATTCTGCATTCAAATTAAATATATTATATGTATATCATGTCTCATTTATACTCAAATAGCAGCTACTGACGGTCAAGAGTGACTGCTGGTCTAGTAGACAAAAATAGACGTAGCCATGTTGTCTTTCAATATATTATCTAATATTCTACTAAGTATAATAGCTTAGAATAATAGCTAAGCTATTAAGCTAGCGATAAACTGCCGATAAAAGGTTTGGCTGGTTTCTAATTGAAAATAAGTAAACAGGCAATTGTTATTTCAGTTATAATTATTCATCTAGAATACTTGGCTTTTCGTAAAGCAAATCTTTGTTTTCATCATATTCTGATCTCTTTCAGTTCGTTCGTATCAACTATTAAAAACTTTTTGTATCAATTTTACTTGTACTTGTATCGATATTATTTGAAAAGCCAAACGCTTACGTATATTTATTCTCGTCTTATCATATGTGTACATACGCACACATACACAGTTTTATACATATAATATATATACATATAATATGTATGTACTTCTGACGTGAGAGATCTCGCCGCATATTTCTGATACGAAGCACTAACACCACCCACACACCACGTTTGTGTGGTGGGTGCATCGTAGACTTGAATAAAATTTCTGCTTGTGTCGTGATCATCGTCAACATCGACAACAACGGCGTCCGACTCAGCCGTGTATCTCACGTATAATCAGCCCGCGTGATTGCTGAAAATTTATGGCAGGTACTACAGCCAAGCAATATTTATCTGCAGATCATTAATGCTGCAGCGACCGCGAGAAGCGCGTGATCGAGTGTACATTTGGCTCTAATTATCGAGACGGGTTAATTTGTTGTGCACTGAGCTACTGATAAATTAAATCTGTTTTCATTGCCAGTGCGTGACCTGCAGCGACAAGCACGAATCTCATCTCGCTTCACGAGTTTGTTGTTAGGATTTTTGGCCTACGACTTGGCTAATTAGCATCAGATCAGTCAATTTTACTTTTATAAGGCGAAAAGGGAATAAAAGGGAAAAATGAATTACCTTCACTTTCCTTCGTTTCACACGTGATTTCGATGTGTTTTGGGGAATTATCCGAATTATAAATAACTTTTATAATCATATGCGGATTTGTGCATGATTACATGCGCATGCAGCACGTAGATACTTATCTATTTGATTTTAAACAGATGCAGTTTAATTGCAGATCTTAATCCTTTGTTGATCATGCAACGGAGATGCCGAGATGCGAGTTATCGCGCACTTAATTACCGGAATAACATTGCAACTCCCCGAGTACAATTCCTTTCGTTTTTCACTCACGTCGATAAAGCGAGGTACACACAGCAAGTTAGAGTATGCAGATTCCCCCTTGAGAACGATTTTATAAATTGTCAAATGGATGAATGCCAATTGCAGGATGAGCACAATTTCGAGCAATAGATATTACTCACGTGTTACTGCACAATACTTATTGCGTTAGCGTAACTGTATTGCGTATCGAATTTACCAACTCTTTCCCGATTACAGCTAGTGCGATGCGACGAGTCGTTTAATAATCGTTTGAGAATCGCGAGTAACTCGTATTCGTGTTAGAAAAGAATCGAATCCTGAACTCGAGTCGAATTATTCGAGTACAAGACTATAGGAATCAAATTTAGATTCGATTAAATTAAAAATCTTGATATTCGAGTATCTCGAGAGACATTTAAATAACGATTCCAGTTGTGGGATTTGGAAAGTAGAGATCCTTGATTTTGGGATTCCTTTGGTTTCTTCATCTGTCGACGACTGTTAACTTCAATTGAAGTATTGGAGCGTAAAGAATGATCCTTTTTTAAATGTTTTAACAAATTCATTCTATTTTCAAAATTTTTTCAGGTATTTTTACAATATCATAATTTGCACTGTGGTTTTTTCCGCTATGTTTTTATTTAAAAATTTCCACACGCTTGATTTAAGTTTTGGGGGCATTATATTTTTTAACAATAAAAAAATAGTTGCAACTGTTAAGTAATTAAACTGAGTTCACTAAACAGGAAAATTATAAGTAAGACACAAAACGCGTTAAACAACTACGCGTTTAACGTGTCCACGCTTGACTTGTGACAGTGGCGTCGCATACATATAGTCTGCATACATACATGAATTTCTGCAACCACATTGGTGTGCCGCGTGTGCGCTGAACGACTAATGTCCATTTCTACCAATACAGATTAACTGTAATCTCGATTTAACTTACTCTTCATCTTTTTCTAATTCTTAGAACTAAAAAAAGATAGAAAGTAAGTTAAACCAAAATTAAAGTTAATCTGCATTGGTAGAAATGGACATAATGCGTGCTAGGCGTGTGTAAGGCCGTTTGGCCTACTAGAGAAGAGCGCACACGTGATGTAGTGATACGAGTACCGAGTATCGTGTACAGTATAATCGCTACTCGGTTACGTACTCGGTATTTCAGATTCGAGTCTATTGCCAAATGATTCTCGAGTTGATTGAGTATCTTTGATAATCGAGTTTGACGAGAGTCTAGTACTCGCGATTCGATCAATCACTAATTACAGCTGATGTTTAACTATAGCTTTATATATATATATATGTATACACACACAATATTTGTGTCCATATTATAATAAATATACATGTATGTACATTAAAAGAGCGACAATACATAACTTTAATTAAATTTTAAGATCAAGAAAATTTTTATTAAAAAATTAAATATTTTCTAGGAACATTACACCCGGCAAATTCCGCAAGCATCTTCAAAAAATTTTTATTCAGCTTTATCCAGTGGGTTTTCGGGTCATCGTAGGTGAATTTTTTTTTCAGCGAAAAAAGAGAATGATGAATTTTCGGAGTTGACATTTTTTCTAACATTAAGCACTTCATACGTAACCGGCGTAATAATATTATGTCTCTGAGATAACAATGAAGAAGAAGAAGATGACGTTACATCTATTTCCTCATAGAAAATGTGGAATGTTAATTGAACCGTGGAAAATTAATCATTCAATTTTATCAATAAATAAAGCCTGCATTGTTTCCCCGCGTTCTCTGCGTTTCGTCTTTCCTGTTTGAACTGGAATTCCAATCGTCTTCTCTAATTGCTTCACAAACGCGATAACAATTCGTTGCGCGATGAAAGAAGGCGTGTACCATAATCATCTATGCCTGATAATTGTTTTGACGAATTATGTCCAGCTTGCTGTGATCTCACACAGATTTCATCATCGGGACATTATCGGAAACAAATCACGCAGATAATGAAGCAAAGATGCCTCATGGTTATTCACCCCTTACGATAATTAGGTGATGTATCGAAATTATTAACTACCCTATATCTTTTCTTATTTAAGAATTTTATAATCGATTCTTCTTCATCGAAAATTTGGCCACGTCAATTTTCCTTGAATAATTAATCGGTATATATATATATATACATATATTTCTTTATGAAGTAAAGATAAATTTTTATCTTTAATAGTTAATTGTAAAAGGATTGTCATTGTCTTATAGTATTACGGAATTAATATAACGTAATATTTGGCTGAAGCAACTCGTCAAAAGTTTCAACAATAAACAAACCTTGCAGCAATATATACGTTACAACAAATGGAAGCAAACAGATAAGATATTAGCTTTAACGACGCGTTAGCTACGTAATATCCGAAAATTAATTTCTTTCTTCATAGTGGAAGATTCCTCTGTGTAAACAGAATTCATCACTAAACTGTCTTAAGAATTTGATAAATAGTTTATCAACCATTATCTCTCTTCCAATATCTAATCTGCTTAGCTTCTTCTTCAATCTTCCTGTCAAGTGCCAATAAACGGAACGCGAATAAAAAGTGCGAGATTAATATTCAAGAAATAGAGATTTATTATATTGACTGCGTTACGATGTTTCAGTAAACTATCCTCATTTCGAATGTAGATATCTCAATGAAAAATTATAATTGATGTAGCTCAATTCTTCCCCCGTTGCTATTGATTAAGAAATTGAATTTTACACATTATATGTACATTGAGTTTGTATATTTTAATTCCAAGAAAAAGACTGTGTGACCTTTTCATTTATATTCGTAGAATCGTACGTTTAAATGATAACATCAACGTACTGCCTGTCAATCGTTGCTAAACGATCGTATAAATAATTTGTATGTATTAAAATATGAGCTGTCGTTATCATTATCACATAATGCTTGGCTTGCAAAACGTTTGGAGTCTATTTTAAGCCACGTAAGTGCTGCGTTTTATAAATTTTAATAAAAAATTTTAATAAAGAATGAGGATACGCTACGAAGAAGAAATTATAACGAAATCATTTACGCTGTCACTTTGTGCTGTCCTATCGAATTGTCTGGAAACAAAGGATTTCTTGTTCCAGATTTTCAGAAACACATTCGTTTAATTAAAAAAAAAAAATGTATAATCACGGCCAAAAAACTAATTGTAAGAGGCGATAAGACCAAAATGCATCTTATCCCTCTGCAGGCACGCGCATCACACCAGGAACCGACTCACGTTAATATCACGTCCCGTGATAACGCCCATAATAACGTGGAAATTTAACCTTCTTATATCGGAGTAACAAGTGGAGTAACTTGGTGTATCGTGTGCCGTGTATGACGTAGGAATCTTGCGCTCTCTGTCCCGTGTGATAAGTGTAATTTATTAAAAGGAAAAGTAACGCGCCACATTAAACTCGCACTGAATTTGCAGGAATGATCAGAAAGAGCACTATCGGAAAGTAATGCAATATCTCTTCTTATATTGCGATCGAAATAAAGTATATTTGGAGTATCCGAAATAAATGGATACAGCATGCAATAAACAATGTTCTCTGCTTGAAGATTTGAGAGAAAAACGGTTATCTCAAAGCTAGTGAAATTAAATGTGCATGTGATATTGACAATGAGATGAAAGAATAGCATACCAGACAGGTACTTGTGTGTCGCATTGAGATTAATGCGCGACGGTTCTCATTTTCGTGTTAATTTCAACTCGTACACTACCAATGAGAATTGTCGCTGGTATGTTGAATAAATCCCCCAATTAAATCTTCGAATTAAACGAATTAAATCTGACTTTAAACTCAGCGTTACGAAATTTATACATCATTCATAATATTTTTCAAGATGTTCAACGTCATCAGCTATGTATATTTCTATATACATATAATATATATATATATATATATATATATGTATACGAGAATACACGACATCCGCGCATTGCGTCACGCAGCATCACGCTCCACTTTCTCTACTACATGTCGAAAATAAGTAATAATCGTGAAAAGAACGCGGTGATCAAGGCGACCAATTACAGGCGAGTAATAATTAATTGAGTAATATTTAATTGTCGAGTTTACTTTAGGCGAAATCGCGAGCGGCCGTAGTGTTCTCTCTAACTAGTAGTGTTCCCTCCTCGGTCCTCCAGTCGTCGCGATCAGCCGGCAGTGTTTTCAGACCAGTCAGAAGATAATTACGGTAATCTTACGTACGACTCAAGGAAAAAAATGATTCGTTTCATCACGAAATTTTCCCCGTCGCAAACCGGCATGATGAAACGTAACACGTAATTTCTCACTCGCCGCACGTGAAACGTCGGTATTTTAATAAGTCACTTTTTCTTTTTTTTTTCTTCTTCTTCCGCAAGCAGGTCGCGCACGATCAAGCACGGAATACGAATGAGCTTGTGAAATTTATTAAGCGATCTTGACGAATGTCTTCCGTCAGAAAAATTTCAGCTTTAACTCTCTAGCTCAATTTGCGCGACACGTATAATTTCCCTGTTTATTATGCCATTAATGCCGTTTAGTGATGCTAAATTGGCATATTTTTTTTTTGACATGACGATGAGATTTCCACGATTTACATCTCCCGGTCTTCTGTCGTTTGCCGTGAGCGCTCTGAAATATTTGGTTTATAAATACGATATTTACATCTTTTATTTACTTGCTGTATTACGCCGCGAACCACGATGACCCCGAAACTTCCCGCTCGAAATTATGCTTTTGTTAATGAGAGTTTAATCGCAACCTCTCTCTCTCTCTTTCTCTTTTTCCCTCTCTTTCCCACGAATGCTGATTACAACTCCACAGCGATTTCATCAGAAGAAGAAGGGGATAGAGGCTGTAAACCCGGGTAGAGAAAACATTTTCCATACGTGGACGTTAGTAGAATGTATAAGGCCGACTAACGAGAGTGGATTTGCTTTCGTTCGATCAGTCTTAATTCAGCCTTTGGTCAAACCAGATCGGGAAATCGAGAGAGTTTGCCTTCGGTTAATTTAATTGTATTAACAATTAACAATAGTGCCGGTTTCCTTTTTGTTTCTGCGTCCCTTCGATATCCCCGATCGCAGACCGATTTTACTGGCGGAATATTATCTTTACGATTTTTACAGTTGACCGATTTGACGAACGTAAGAATTATAGTCGTGGTGGCATAGATACTAATCGGAGAAATTAAACATTGAATTGTACGCTGATAATACCATCAAGCTTGCTTATTAGTTGAGAAATATTTTATCGTGTTACTCAATTATCGGAAAAAAGAAATATTATTTTAGTCTATATTTTTTTTACTGAAAGTATAATATATCCTTTCATATTTTTGTTCGATTCATTTTTTCTGAGTGATTCATTTTTTAGCCTCTCTCTTTCTCTCTCTTTTAACAAGGTTTTTAAAAGAGTGGTGCTAATATATAACTTTCTTAGGCTTTTTATTGAATAATCATGCCGAGTAGTAAAACGAAAATCGCCATTGTGGGTGGTGGAGTGGCTGGTTTGGTGGTAGCTCGTCATGTAGTGGCCAAGTTGGATACTTACAGCCTCGTTCTTTTTGAGCAAACCGATCACATCGGTGGTACGTGGGTCTACACTGACGAAACGGATCTCGACAAGTATGGCCTTTTGATCCACAGCAGCATGTATAAAAATCTTAGGTAAGATCGCCAATGTAGTGGAATTGAACGGCGAAAAGAAGGTTGCTAAGGAGAGCGTATTATTATTATTATATAATTATTACGGAGAAACAAACAAAACTGCATAAAGGTGATGCTTTGCAACTTTTTGACGCCTCGTTTACCAGTCATTTATTGCACACTTTTTTTGAAAGACTATTCACAATTCTTAAGTAACACATAGATTAATTACAATGACATAATATATAATTGTAACATATGCAGGATATTCTATAATGTTTCAAATTTTGTGTAGGGGTTCTTGAGAAACATAAGAAAACAAAAAAAAATATATATATATATATAAAAGTATATATATAATTTGTAGTATGTATAAAAATGTGTTCTCGCGTTATCTCGCTTTATGCTCGTTTTTTGTTTGATTTTATTTATAACTGTATATTAGATGAACAGATTATACGAGATGAAAAGTAACAAGTTTTTAATGTAAAAGAAACTTTCAGCACGCAATAAACATATTTCGTGTATGCATGAAATAAGTAAATAACAATTATAGAATTCAGTGAATAAAGATAACTTTGTTGTATAATTCACAACGGTTTTTCTTATTAGTAGACGAATAAGTAGTGTGAATTATAAAATTTTGTAAATCTTTTTTATCTGTAATTAGGATTTTTCCGATTTCGCACTGTGACAGTCGCAAAATAATTTATCGCTACTACTTATTTTGATGATAATGATGATGAGCCCGGAGATTTATATAAACTTATCCTTTAGCATTTTGTTATACTTTTATACTTTTTTATACTTTATATTAAACGCACTTTTTAGAAAAAAAAAATGGATGTAATCCTTTATATAAATGTAATAATATAATTTAAAATAATTACATTTTCGAATATCGCAAAGATTCAATTAACGATACTACAGATGTTTCTTCCGAAGCTCCCCACTTATGTTTCAACTATATGTATCAATAGAGAGTTTTAACTAAACATTTTAACATATATTCGTACTTTAGACTTTACGTATTTGCAACTTTGATAGTCTTTATTCAATATATATAGTATAATTCAATGGATAAAATGGATTTGATGACAACCAAGTTTGCCAAGTTTCTTTTTTTTTCCCGGTTGATAAGATGTCTCCGTCTGAGCGCGGGTAAAAATTACGTGTCCTGCAAACACAGGAACCACTCGGTCTAATGCATTAACGTGATAAACTTTGCTCGACGCGCGATACACTTTGCGATATGTTAATGAGAAGATCGATTTCTGAAACGGCCGGCCAGTTCCGGAGAGCTGCAGGCACCGACGATAACTCGATAAATCGTGCACGAGGCTCGATAAATCTGCAATGTGAATCGAAAGCCAACCAAAAAAAATTATATTATAAGAAATATTTATAATTTTTATAATTATATTAAACAAATGTAAACACTTGATTTGATTCTCTACTTGCATTCGGACAACGTAATTTTTTTTTATCTATTTCATCTGCACCGCTCTTAAATTATTAACCATTATTAAAATTCTGGAGCAACATCGCTGCCAAGTTAACTTTCCCCCGTGAGTTTTCGACGGTCGGCCTTCTTTTTTTACTTTTAGAAAATATCGGATGACACGAGAAAAAATCGGAAAGAATCTCGGGAATATATTTCTGATAAACCTTTTTATCGCTGCTTTATAGAAGCTGCCGTTTAATCATAACAAGACGCAGAGAAAATATCTTTTCAGCTATGTCTATTTCTATCGAGTAAAGTTCAAAGTAGACTAAAGTTTATTTCGGGTTGAGTTGCCAACAACTAGCAACTTTGTTTATCGCTCGTCGGGTTATGGGGTTATGGTCGTCGTATCTTTCGAATTCCTAGACGCGGAAAATTAATAAAAAATTGCGCGCGTAATCACCTCAATGTGGGAATTATCCGAGTGAGAGAGATCGAGCGAGCGATCTTGTTTTTTTGTTCTTGTTTTTTTTTTTCTTTCTTCTTACAGGACGAATATACCGAAGGAAATAATGGCGATACCTGACTTTCCCTTTCAAAATTCGGACGGGCCGTCTTTCGTTCATCACAGCGTGATAAGGGAATATCTCATGGCCTATGCGAAGCACTTCAATCTCCATCCCTATATTAAAGTGAGTGTGACCTTGAAGTCTTTGAAGTCTATGAAGTCTATGCAATTAAATAAATCGTGAAGGTGAAACTCGAAATATATATTACGCCTCCCCATCACCGCTTCGTGCTTTAATTGATTTTATTTCTTTTTCTCATGCTTTCTCATGCGTTTTCAGTTGAACACTCTGGTGAAGCGCATAGAGCCAGAAAGTACGAGGAACGGTCGAACGTTGTGGACGGTGACATACGAGTCACTGGAGACCAAAGCGGAGACGACCAAGACCTTCGACGCCGTGGTGCTGTGCAACGGTCATTACACTGTCGGTCGTGTTCCGCACATTCCAGGTATCGAAAGCTTTCGCGGTAGATCCATTCACAGCCACCAGTACAGAATGCCGGAGATCTACGCCGGCAAGAGGGTTTGCATACTCGGCGCGTCCTGGTCCGGCACCGATATCGCCTTGGAAGTCTCGCAATACGCCAATAAAGTACGCTGGCGCACAAATCGCTGTGCTTATCAATTATCTCTCAAACATCTCTCTTCGACAAATCGTATATAAAGTCACGCCGTCATCCTTCTAACGAACGCTCCAGAACGCGACTAAATCAGATTTCCGAATCGCCGTGGTTTCTGCGACCTGCGCGGCGATCTTTTTTTTTTTATTAATCTCTCTCGACGATTCCAGGTATATCTGAGTCATAATCTGCCGGAACAGCTCGACTCGAGGATGTCGAGCAACGTCGAGCAGAGGCCCGGCGTCGAGTCTGTCCGGGGGAACGTCTTTACCTTCCGCGACGGCTCCACCGCGGAAGTGGACGACTTCATATTCTGCACCGGTAATAATGATCTCCGCGGTGTTGGCGCGATCCTTTCTTTCTCCCAGCTGACGAAAAATGGTGGTATTTCTCCTCAGGTTACAAGTTCACGTATCCCTTTATGTCGGCTAAAGTCGAGATACGTACAGATGACGACCACGTAGAGCCTATTTACAAACACCTGGTGCACATGGACTACACGAACCTGTTCTTCATGGGCCTGCCCGCGCTCGTGATACCGTTCCCGATGTTTCACATCCAGGCGCAGTACATTCTCGCGATCCTCGAGAACCGCGCCAAGCTACCGTCGCCGCAACGGATGCGCGAGGAATATGAAATCGAGAAGAAGTCTCTGCAGGATCAAGGCATTCCGGTACAAGATCCCGGTTAATGACGTAATTAATTTCTAGTAGCGCAAAATTCGCAGTAGAAAGGAGATCGCAGAGCTTGAGATTACGAGAGCTTACGATAGTTGATTAGCGAAGTGACGCGATTCTTTCGAACGGGAAAAGATGATACCGCGTGCACGATACATTGCACGATAACGTATAATAAATTCATCACTCGGCGAGATAAGATGAGTCATCACTCTCTGTTGAATTGCAATAATCTCTTTCTTTCTTCTCCTTTAGCTGAGGCATATCAATAAGCTCAAGGACAGGCAGTGGGCTTACTACGACGAACTCGCGGCCGCTGCGAATGTGCCAAGCTTCGCACCGGTGATCAAGAAGATCATGGATCACGTTTTCCAGATGCGCGACGTAGACTTCACTACCTACAAAAATTATCAATACCGGATCATCGACAGCGAAAACTTTAGCATGTCTTACTGTAAACCTTGTTAAGGTCTACGCCGAAAAAAACGGAAATTAAATATAATGTAATACTTAGAAAATGGTCGTACGGATTCAGGCGGCCGGGTCCGAAGAACTTTGCATCCTCTGTCAGCATCGCTACAAGTTTGCACATCGGTTTGATATGACAAATATCGATTTGATTTGACTAACGACAGATTGTTACCTTGTTACCACACTGAGAATCGTGGCACGAAAGTGCGGCACATGCTAATTGGCGCATTAATGAGAGTTCGCCGTTGATTATAACGCTTCTACGCGAGGCCGAGAATCGCAATATAGCTTGTTACAATAGTAAATGACATACAGAAGACAATTAAAACACGCGCACGCGAAGGAGAACATGGGGTTCGCGCGGCATACTTGCAATACTTGCAATACAATAATGTATACAATAGCACATGTATGTATGTATATCCATATTATCTGTTAGTGATTAGTCATCAGAAATCTTTACATGTTTGCAATAAAAAAACCATTATTTGTGTCATGCACACATACAAATGTAATATACATATAAGAATGGAATTGATTAATTTTATCCTTGTTTCTAGCGAAATCAATCAATGCTCGCATTGTGTACAAGAAACGACGTTAACTTTCATTATTTTCTTTCACTTTATCTAAACTTTAACAAATATTACAGTCCCACCCTACAACTGTTTAAAAATTGTTATAAAAGCAAACGAGAGAGAGAGGGGGAGGGGGAGGAGGGGAGAGAGAGAGAGAGAGAGAGAGAGAGAAAAGTACGCACAAATAAACGCTAAATATAATAAATGAGATAAGACAATAAATAGATATATTTTGGAAGTACATCGTTCCTTAACGCGGGGAATTACATTCTATGTATGTTACATTCTATATAAAATTGTTTTTTCTTCTCGATGTATTAAGTATAAAAATGAAAAAACTCCCGCTTCTCTGCTTTGACCTTTGACGATGGCAAATCACTTGGTAAATCATGCATCCTAAATTAACTCAATTATTCCAAGTACTATTGGGAATATTACGAGACCTTATTTTAACAGTTTTGACGGCAGACAGGATTACAATTCGTCATGCGTTTTCAAATGATTGATCACAAACTCGTACAGATCGTCGAGATTACGCGAACCATTATATTCGGAGATCTTGCGTCCATTACGATACAAGTATAACGTCGGGAAACCATCCACCTCTTGTTCATTGCACAATTGTTTACTTACATCGAGGGTACAATCGACTTTGACGATATTCACATTATCGTTGCCGAAGAACTTTTTGCCCAGCTGCTCCCACGTGGGAGCCAAGCGTTTACAATGTCCACACCAAGGTGCGAAAAATTTAACAAACGAAAGACCTTCCTCGATACCTTCCTTGAAGCTGTCGGCTGTCAGACTCAGTATAGCATGCGGAACTCCGTCGGTACTTTCGCTCTTCCGGTTCGACTCATCGGCATTCTTACCGAGCATCATTGACACGTAACTCTTGAGCTCCTCGTGAGTCCGCTGGCCAGTATATTTATCTATCTAAAAAATTTATTTCATTTTATGAAAAGTTTTATCTTT
Organism: Tetramorium simillimum; assembly: GCA_011636635.1. Taxonomy (NCBI): domain Eukaryota; kingdom Metazoa; phylum Arthropoda; class Insecta; order Hymenoptera; family Formicidae; genus Tetramorium; species Tetramorium simillimum. The sequence goes on from VBVQ01003873.1 coordinate 13,803, forward strand.
AAAAAGTAACTGCCCTTCTTTGGGGTGAGAAAAAAAAGCGAAGTTTAATCGATACCTTTTTCCCGTCTTCAATCCACAGCAATGTGGGATATCCTTTAATGTCAAACTGGCCGCAGACGCTACGATGCTGCGTGCAATCTATCTTAGAAATACTGACTACGTCGTCGTTACGAAGACTATTGGCTAATTCGTCCCAGGTTGGAGCTAATTTCTGGCAGTGTCCGCACCAGGGTGCATAAAATTTGACAAAATGATGCCCGGAAGATACGTGTTTCTCGAACGTATCTTCCGTTAATTCCAATAATCCATTCACCGCTTCGGGAGGAGATGGCGCAACGTCCTCACGCTGAAACACACAGATCACATGACGTAATGTTGGAACATGTCGATGCAAAGTTAAAGTTGGAATTGAATATAAATGGTGCGTACCGTAGGAGAAGTACCTAGCTGATCAACGATGAAAGAAGTCAATGTGGGTAAATCCCGAGTGCCTCGGAACTTGACGCCTTTGGTTTCACCAGCTTTGTAAAACTTTAACCTGCATTCTCAAGATATAACAATGTACGATTAGGAGACAATTTCAAGACAATCTACGATAATGTTGATAATGTGACGAATATTACGAATATCTACGATGTTGTTGATAATGTGACGAATATTACGAGCTTAAGACTATTATATATATTGTGGGGGTCAGAATCTCACAGCGATGTATGTGAAATTAAAAAAGAATTTCCAAATCCATTTTCAAGAAAAGAAAAGTCAAGTCAGGTCAAGTCAAGTCGAGATGACAAAAGCGTCGTACGTGGGATAGCCAGTGACGTCCTGCTCGCTGCACAAAACGCTCTCGGTCGTGCAGTCCACCTTGGCGATCCTTATGTCGCTGTTGTCCTCGTTGGAAATCTCCGCCAGTTGCTCCCACGTGGGGCCGAGTCGCTGGCAATGACCGCACCTTAGGCAGAAGGCCGCCGGCCAAAGTCAATACAGTTGTAGGGCAATTAACTGACAGAAAGGCTGTTTACTTACCATGGCGCGTAGAACATGACAAAGTGATTCCTCTTGCCAACTTGGGCGGAGAAGTTGTCGTGGGTATATCGGAGGGTATGCGCGTCCTCGTCGTGGCCGTGACCCGTCTGACTCAGCATGAACAGGAGGAGGAGCAGGAGCCGCCGCTTGGACACGCCGAGCGTCGACGTCGACATCGTAATCGACATCGCGGCCGGCAGCATTTGTCGCGAGAGAGAGAGAGAGAGAAAGAGAGAGACGAAGGGCCGCCTGGTTTCGTTTCGCGGTCCGGTCGGGAGCCGAGAGTCACGGACGGATTCGTGGACGAGGAGGAGAGCAACGACGCGTCCGCGCGCGGATTAAAGGATCGCCGATCGCGAAGAAGCCGTGACCGTTACCGCGAACGTTACCTCGGTAGGACGACCGCGCCGCATAATATCCTGCTGCATAAGGTCCCGGATACCTCGCCGTCACGTATCTCGGACGATCGAAAGGATTTTCGCAGAACCCAACTCCCGTCCTCCGGAGCGCTCCGGAGTTCTCTCGCGCGAACCGATCGAATCGAATCGAATCGCGGATTCCGCCCTCCGCGGTGCGATATGAAAATCAGGGATGGCAACTGCGACCGATGGAATCACCAACGCCAGTTTGAGAGCGGCCGTCCCGGCCTTTTTCGTGGGACCGATATTTGGCCTAGCATTAGCGCCACCGTGGATGTAGAACTACGTTGGCGTATCCATTTTCCGACACAGTGGATAAATCGCTTTTTGGTGTGTGTCCGTGCTACATCCACTTTTCGACACTGTCGCTAAATCACTTCCCAATCAGCAGACAATGTTTTTTAAATGTTTTATTAATAAAATTTTATTAACCCCCTGGGACCCGCGTTAACATTTTTAAGCTAAGTACCCGCGTGGCGTCTGTGAGACGCCATAATATAAAATGTTGTAATTAGTGAAACAAACACATTATATTATAATTTTTTTTATCATATAAAAACATTGAACAGAAATATATTTTTCAAATAAAACTTAGTTTGTGAAAGAAATAAAAGATTATGATTTATATATAATATCTCAAGTCTCATCTGAACTGTCTGACAAGGAAACCATCGGAAGTGTCCCTCACCGATTTCAATGAGCTTTGGATATGTTAACATATATAAATATTATTATAATAATATTTATGAACGTGCTAACAACAGAGATTACTGTTTCAATAAAATTTTTTATTCTCGGTTTTTTGTTTATTTTTTGTAAGAAACAATTCTATAAGTATATTCATCATTTAAGCCTAGAGCACACGATGCTTTTTTATCTGCTGGATTGCTTGCTCATACCTGTGCTACGCGTTCTGATTGGTTCCTACAATCATGAGAGCCAATCAGGACGCGTAGCAAAAGTGCGAGCAAGCAATCCAGCAGGTAAAAAAGCATCGTGTGCTCTAGGCTTTAATGTATTATAACTATTGAATAAACATTAAATAAACGTTTTATAAATATTTCTTTAAATTATTATTTGAAATAAATAATTAATGTAAAATAATGTTTAATAAATACTATTTGCATAATAAATAATAATAAATGAAAAAATAATTAAAAATAAATATTTGAAAAACGTTTAAAAAATATTGTCTGCTGATTGGGAATTTGATAAAATGACTCTTTTAGCACGTGAACGTCCAAAGCGAATACAGTCCTAGACTGTGTCATTTCCGCAATAATCGCGTGAAACATAACGCGCGAATGGGCGTGAGCGACCGATTGGACCCGCTGTCACATACTGTATTGAGCTGTACCGTCTGAAGCCAAACTAGCAATACGGCCAACAACACTAGCAGCATTACTGCCTACAAGGCAGCAAGCACGCAAATCCAGCTAGTAATTTAGCAAGAAAAAAAGCATCGTGTGCTCTAGGCTTTACACAGTGGAACACAGTGTAACGTTGTGTGTCCTAGCCATGGACCTGCAGGACGGAGCCTTTATAGCAAGGGGGTGAAATCTTTAGAGGTGAAGAGGGGTTACTTTCAGCCATCTTGCTCAGCGCCACTAGTACTGGTATCTATCGGACAGTAACAGTACTATTC
>VBVQ01003874.1:5908-16890 GCA_011636635.1 Tetramorium simillimum
TCTCGTTAAATATCTAATTTTATCGTGAAAAGATAATATAATAAACAATATAGTTACAATTAATATAGTTACAATTTTTAACATTTGCATAATATAAATCAGTTTATATTAAATAAGACTAAAAATATTAATTATTAAGTAAATTTTACAAATAATTATATTAATAAAATTAATAATTCCTGTACAATTACAACAATACTGCTATTAATTTATAAATAGAAACTAGATCGTCTAAACTTCTTGATCCTGAGTTGTAGATATAATAAATAATTTTATAGATCTAACGCGTGTATATTCGCGATAATTAAAACGCAATATTTGTGTTGCAATTATTATAAATTCACCCCTGTCAACCATATGTGCTACCCATATGCGATTTTATGCAAAACAAATTGTAAATGACTGTGTTATATATATCATGAATCTGAATAATTATGATGTAAGATGTCGTTTTTTATACATAAACAGTACATGGGATCAAATGCAAATTATATAGAAATAGCTGAATAACATTCACAAGAAAAGCGATCCGCATGCGAATGCATAAATATTGCATTCCGTTTGCATAACGAATGTAGTTATCGATTCGCACTCGAGGATATTTGCAAATTGCTTAGTAGTCGGCACTTTAACAGCGCGAACGATCGATGTCCGTTCTGAAAATAACATCCATAACGATTGCCATGTAAATTTATAAATGATCTTAACATAAAACGCTGCTCATACATCAGCACTGTCACGGTGGATTGTTCTTGAATAATCGGTATCAATTACAATGAACAATGCATGCAAAAAGTTATAAACACCCGCCATTTGCTGTTGTTGTTTCAACGATGGGATTATAAATTATCTTCATTTATAATAATTAAGTAATTATTATGAATTAATTTGAGCGTATAGCAAAAGGATAATAATTTCATCGTATTTATTGTATCGCGGGATGATCAGTGGGGAATTAATTAGTTTTCTGTTTACATAAATCATATTTTCTTTCGTACGTACAGTACATACGAAATATTAACGAAATTAGGAGAGTTGGAGAGAAGCCATTTACGTTGCGTATAGACGTAACACGAGAAAACACGATGGATTCGGATGGCTGATATTTGAGACAAACTGTTATTTCCACGTAATTGGCCTATGTCAAAGCGAAATCATTTATTTATCAAATCTATCCATTTCTGTTTCATTTGTCAATTACATTATATCAAGTGGTTTTGTCAAAGAAAATTTCTTTTCTGCAAATAAATATATTAATTAGTAATCCTAATATGTATCAAAACATACAATTTTAAATATTGTCATTTCTTGTATAAAATAAATTTTTCTTTTGGCTATTAATAATTTAGAGAAAATATTATTATGTTACAATAGGTATATCGAATGACTACTTTTTCACATTTTTATCTCCGTGTGATAAGGATTGTGATAAGAATTTTATGTAATGGATAATCACGAAGAAAATGAGAGTAACTTAAGCTTGTGACGTCTATTAAATCCCATTATGTTGTTCCAAAGACAAACGTTATTTATTACAAGTTATATAAAAAAATATGCACTTTTAAATTCAAACAGTTCTATTGTAACGTGTTTACTGAAAGATTAAAAACATACTTTGACATTTTATTTTTAGACGACATGTTCATCCGTAATTAAGTAATTGATTGGAGATATTCCATTTCATTTGTTTCATTAGTTAACTATCTCGTTGTCTAAAGATATAATTTTAAAAAGTAAATTTTATTACAAAAATACAGGAATGTTCATTTGCTTTTGTACCTTTAGAGAGATTCAGATTTCGAATCTTGTAAAATCTCATGTTCCTCACTAAACTCTGCACTGCCCACGCATTTAACAGCGGATAATCGTAATTTACATTGCAATCAGCGTTATAATTCCAATAATGGATGCTTTCGATGTTGTTAATAATTTTAACACCGTTATATAATTCACAAACGCCAGACAGGTATTACGACATGTAATTTCTGTGTTGCAAGGAACTACCGTTCGTGTTACAGCGTATTATTCGAAACCCGAACAATAATTGTATGCAACGTCTTTAATTTCTCATTACGCGTAATTGCACATACGCTATAATGGATGCTGGAGGCCGCTATTTTTTTGCTACCGACGCGCACCGTAATTGAAAATTGTCTGCCGGACTTCGATATAGCATGTCCGCGCAAACTGGGGCAGGTATGATTAAATGAAACGTTCCTCTCCCTATAGAACTTAGGCTCTAGGGCATGCGTTTCTCACTGCTTGCGTTTGAATTTCCACTAGTCACACATGCAGCCTCACGGCAACAAAACGTCGCAAATAACACATCCAAAGGTCTGAAGAAAGCCACCTTGAGAATAAAGCTATATCCAGAAAATCTCGAGAAAATCTGAGAAGATATGTGCTAGCAGCTAGAACACAACTTTATACAGTTCTTGTATCTCCGATGTGGATACAACCTTTCTGAAAACACGTTAATTATCCAAACGACTAGCGTTAATTAAATTTTCGCGCAGTTCCGTTAATTATGTCAGAATGATTACCGCGCGAGGGAAACGTTGTTGTGCCACTAATATTGCTATGCATGATCAAGAGAGTAGATGTGACATTAAAAATAAATTATTCTTCATTCGATGAAAACACTTGCGTCAAGTTAGGAGCGAATTGTAGAAATATTAAAAACAATAGACAATTATTCATGTTTATTATATAAATTGAACTCTATCCTTCCTCTTACAAATCGCGTACATTGTAAATTACAAAACATTTCACATTTCTATTTCAATAAGATATTAAACACAATAAAACTCAATAAAACGCACAATATATATTTTTGAAATAAATGAAATCATGAAAAGACCAGCGGTACATAATATACTGCACACAATATTAAAAATATTAATTTTATAATTTCGTTTTTCACGGTGTAAAACGAAACGTATTTTGGAAAAATCGCAGAAAAAAAGTGCATCTCTTGTAACTACGTCCTTTCAATTATCGAAAAATTTCGCGATAACGCGCGTTAACCGATTATCGGAAAGTCATCGGCGCAAAGCAGCGTGCGACTACAACCGTTTAACTTGAAAATTAGGGAGATTAACCCAGAGCGTCGCTCGGAGGTCCGATGGTTCTCCTGTAACCAGGAGGCAAATCTGCGATGCAATCAATCGCTTGGATACGATGCACTAAACGCCGACAAAGGATGTGTACACGTAGATATGCATCCAAGCACGTGACAGGCGCGTGCATTAATCTACGGAATTTGCATAGTAATAAACTAACAATATCGAGAATATTCAGGTAATAGAGATACAATGGCAATTAATGCATTAAGTACATACTATCTATACTATGTATACCATGTATCAAGAACAATTATTACATGAAGTAGAAGAGAACAGTTCTGTACGTTCTATTCCCAATACATTTTTGCTTCTTTCTTCCAAAAGAAAAATTGATATGCATATCGGTATGATAGTGAATGAAAAAAAATAATAAAACATATTGAGACTAAAATTAAATAAACATATTGAGACTAAAAAATAAAAAGGATTGGTATGACAAATAAATATTAACTTGGAAATGCTTGAAAAATATCGACGAATTTTTCGATGGTTTTTCGAGAAAGGAACGATCTGTCTACCGAAATCGATTTTGCACATGATAGATCGCTCTTTTTCGTGCCGAATAGCGATTTGTTTGAGAAGATTATCTCTGTGTAAGCGAGAAATCGATTCGAGCAGATCGCTCTCGTGAAAAACTCTATTTCGCGCGAACGCCAGCGATTTAACAAATGTTGAATTATATCCTGACGTTACCTCGGAAGTTGATCTTCGCGATTTTCTCGCCCTTGCACTTAAGGCCCTGAATATTCTTCAGGATAACGACGAGCGACATTCTTGGTCCTCGGCTGAGCCGCGATTATGGGAATCACTGAATAGAATTGTCAGATCCCTCTCTCGCCTAATCCTCAATGGTCGTACGAGCTCTCATTGTGTCACCCACGATATCGGTTACTTCATTCATCGATACCGCTTTCGCGCCATTCGTGGCCCGCCGATGCCGATCCGAGCTGCAGGTCGAGGTCTCGAGGGGATCAATGGGAACACGGGGAATGCTGTGCAACAGCGAGAAATCCCTTTTCGTTGCTGCGTACGTTATCGAACCAGGTGTGACGCCCAGCCAGGCGAGGTCAAGGTGAAGGAGGAGCAGTCCTGAATCACAAACCGTGAGACACGTTGGTGTTTCAGTCAGCCCTCGGCGGAAGAGCGCGACCCCCCGGTGAACGCGCGAACGTGCCTCCTGGAGGCTGGCCCGTCGACTGTTCTCCGTCCTCCGAGAATTCGCGCCTTAAACAACCCCCGTGAGTTTGCACCGGGGGAATAATTGGCGCACGCGCCCTTGACGTGCGTGGTGACCGTCGGAGCCGGCTTACATCGTCACCGCCACCCGCTGCAACTGGCGTTCACCATTACGCGTACGCTAAGCGTCGTTAATGGGTGACGTATACCTCTTGCACTTGTCACACTGAATCGCCGCCGAGTTCATCGAGCGACAGCGTGGTGCATGCTCAGCGTGGCGCGAAAACGAAAAACGTGATGACGAGCTTTTAGAACCGAGTCTGCAGCTGCCTCTTTCTCTGAATGAATAAAAAGTACGGATAAAACATTCTCTGGAATTTTTTTAGAAAAGGCTATCTGAGCATTCAAAAATTTTAAGCTATGTATTTTAAATTCAAAGGAAAAGAAGATGCTTCAAAAATATTTTTCTAAAGCATTTTTTTTCTGTGACGTTTACGTATTAAACGTTTTCACTATATATGTATTAATGAATGAAATAGGATAAAATTTGCAACATATTGTGAAATATGAATCTAACATTTTGCAATAAGAATGAAAATTTAAAATATCTGATGAGATCTGGATTCGTATTTCTCTCCGTATTACGCATAATTTTACATAAAAGTTTTAAATAAATATTAATTTTAAGTATTAATAACAATTTATTATGCAGTTAAAAATATGAACATAATAAAGCCCATCTACATAAAATTAAATGTTAAAATATCAAGTCTTATGTGCGCGCACATATATACATGAAAATGTATAAATTTTACCCTCATACCGCATATAAATTTTTCCTTTATTGAGGGATTCGAGATTGTTGAATGTTAAAATTTGGTTAAAAGGTCAGAGATGCCTAATAAAGAGACGCTTCATATATCGTACATCACTTTCTTTTTAATATTAAAGAAGGATTGGTCCCTAGGATCTGTATACTTTACCATAACCACCCTAAAAATATAAACATTAAAGTAACTTTACGACGCAACGTAAAGAATAAAGAAAAATATAAAAGGAATACACTTTATTAAATATTGAATGGCGCTCTAGAATTTTTATAGCCACCTTTTATAATATTTTTTTATTTTTTTATTATATCTAAACTGCGGTCGATTTGACGCTACAAATGCTTCGAAGCATTTTTCTTCTCCATTCTTTCAATGAAGATAGAAGGAGAAAAAATGCTTCGAAGCATTTGTAGCGTCAAGTCGACCGCAGCCTTAGAGTTGGTTGGGAATCAGAAATACTTATATATCTTTTGTTTAAAATATTATTTTTTATTAAATATCTGCGAAAGATTAAATTAGACATATGTTTTAACATAAAAGAATATACATGTAGGAATTTGTATGCCGTAGCCAATATAATTCATAAAATATTTAATTTTTACTTGAAATTTTAATTAAAAATATTTAATTTTCGCGAAATTGCGTAAAATAAGGTAAATTCATGATATTAATGTATAACAAACTACAAGCGTGAACGATCAATCAAGTTATTATCGAGTTTATCAAAAAGAGTACTGAGTGAAAAGTTCATAAAATGAAAAGGTGTCTAGCAAATGGGTATAAATTGATATATTTTCAAAAAGAAAAGGACAGGGTAGTACAAAATTAGGTAGATGTAGGTGTAGATACAGACAAAACAGTAGGTGTAAATATCACGAGATTGTATTACATTGGAAAAATTATAATATTACAATATATTGAAAAAATTTTACATGATATAATTACTAAAAGATTTAAAATAAATTAAAATTATTTTTGTCTTTAGTCAAAATTTCAATTATAATTTGTTATAATAAAAAAATTAATATTCATCTCCTTTCAATAAATTCGAAATAAATTATTTCATGTGTAACTTTGAAAATTTTCTCTTAAAAATTTAAATTATAAAAATCCAAGTACTTTCAAGTAAAAATTTGTTAAGTAATTTTTATTTTATATTTTTTATGTTTACACTTTTCTCGAACTTTGTTTAATTATTTTATACATCGAATTTCTTGATTTTAAAATTGAAAGTCTTAAATAGATGTATAGATGTAAATCTAAAAAAGAAATGTCTATCGATTCATATTCATATCAAATGATTTCGCAACAATTTTTTGGCTGCAATCATCGTGATTACGAAATGTAAAAATTATTCAACTTGTCACAAGCTGTCTACCTCAAAATTAAATAAAAAATTTCAAACAAAAATCAAATGAAAATTCCATTATGTATACAACTTGTATCATGTAATCGTATTAACAATTTTATTCGGTTCCTACGTTCGATTTTTCGCATTTATTTTCACGGCTACAAATTACACCTTCAATTTTTCACAAAAATATATGGATATCTTCAATACCATCATTCTCTCACACTTTTAATCTTTCAAGTCATTAATTCTCTGGACTCTTGGGCATTCAAATATTCATATGCTCGGAGCGCCTCTGAACTCTGAAATATTCAGTCTTTGACAATCTCGGTTTTTCAACGCTAGATAGCCTTTCAATTTCGTAGACTTTTGATTGCACTCGGTCATTTCTCAAACAATTACTTCTCAAATAATTGCTTGAGGAATAAGAAGGTATTCTTTCAAAGAAATTATTTTACAAATTTTCTATTTTTTCTTAAAGTTATTACTTAAAATTTCTCACATTTGGAGACTTACTCTTTATATTCCTTTCGTGCTAAGTGATCGTTATCTCTAACAATGCCTACAGTTTGCACAGGTTCTTAATTACAAGATCATAAGTCTTCTTGAAATAACTCGGTTACATTTATCACAGGTGTCCAATTACGCTTTTCCGTTAGTGTCTACTATGTGCGTGTGTGTCTATTGCGACACGAACGTTCCTACGATTTATTTAAGAGATATCGCTGAGATGTAAGCTGACGTCGGCATATGAAATTTGTTAGTCGTGAGATCGCCAGGAAAAAAAAAACGCTACCGTGGCATTTCCTTCAGTCGTAGTTGCGTGAGGAAGTTTAACAAGTGGGAAATAAAAATTCGTTGATAATACTCTCCCATGACTCACGACTACCGCGTCTGCACAATTCCAAATGCAATTGTAATTGTGCTACGGTCACGACAAAACAAGAAGAGGGAAAGCTCTCGTGTCGCACGTCCACCGACGGCTAGTGGGCTGTTTTCCGAAAGGAACGTACGTAGGGACGGATCAATAATGGAATGGGGGTTGACTGGGATTTCTCAGCGCCATCCCTCCATATGATGTGGAACTAACAACTGTTGCTTTATCCTTCCCTTCTCGCTCCGCAATTGAGCCCTAAATCCTGCTTAGATTATGTTTGTATTGCAACAAGAGTTGATTACTTTTTGCCAACATTAATCTACATTCAATGACGCGGATGATATTGTACCACATTTTCTTGTATAAATTACAGTCGATTAAATGTAAAATACTTGAGACTGATATTTTAAAAATAATTAAAACATTTAATATAATTATATCAAAAATATATCAATAATAACAGCAATTTAAAACAATTTTTAAATATTATAGATTTAAAAAGCTTTAAATAATAATAATAATAATAAAACATTAATGCTTCTAACGTTAATAACACTTTCAATTACGACAATTATTTTAAAAAATTATTAAAAATGAAACTATTAAAAAAAAGAATATCTTTGAAAAACAGATATTTTGCTTGACTTTTGCTAGGCTTCCCGAATTTTTGATCAATAAAATGTTTGCCTAACATTCTTCCTCTTCCTCGTTTCGCGGTTTTGCAAAATTTAACAAACAAAAACAAATCTTTTCTCTTCTGTAATTTAAACTTTTAAAATACAAATTTGACACATAAATTCATATAATTTCATAAATTTGCGTTATATTGTTGACTGTACATAAATTTTACTTTATATAGCGACAACAGAAACCATTCATTATCACATTGTCATTGTAAGTAGCTTTGTACAAGTAACCCCGTTGCATAATTATATTTTGTTGATAGACGCTAAAGAAAAATAAAACGTATTTTATCGCAAATGTATGTTTTATATAGAAAATGAGATATGCAGATATGCAGTTTTATAATCACTTAGAATCAAATAAAAAAAATACATTATTGCGATAGTTCTACTTTGATAAAAATAGAACTTTAAAAATATAATTCTAAAAAACTGGAAGAATTTATATTTAGCAGTTTATGTCAACCTATTACTTGTTTTAATCAATAAAATTGTAGCTCAACATTGGGCGTGTCAGGACCTTTCCGTATAGAAATTACACATATTGTTTATGACTTATTAAATTTCGATTTTATAAAATAAGAACAAACATGTAAAATCAAAGCATGAAATTTTACGGAATATATATATGATAAATACTTCTTTTTACTCACTATTTACAGAGTATTTCTTAAAATCTAAATTAAATTTGCTAAATAAAGTTGGATAACACATAATTAATTTTAATTAAAGAATATAGAATAAGATTAATTAATTGTTTTAAATACGAATTTTGATAAGGAATTTTACTCTTAATCTCTTAATGTTCAATTAATATAAATTTTAATTAATACAAATTAATAAAGAAAGTTTTAGAAAGTATAGAAAGTCTATGAAAGTATAAATATAATTTATTGAAAAGAATGATACTGTGTGCACATTCTGTGGAACAAAATAGGAACGAATGATAAAAATACGCTAGATTATTTATTCCTTTTTCACATAATTATCTTATTTGCAAATTCCATGTTTTCTGCTTGGAATGATGGAACTACAAATGTTAAAGCCTTAAACTTTGAATAAATAACAATTATAATGCGCATAGGCACGTTAGTATTTATGTGCGTAATAAGCTAAAGAATAAAAATTAAACTAACGGTCAATATTATCTCCACTGTGAAAATTAACACTGCAACACATTATCAATACTTATTTCGCTCTTGAGGGTTCATAGTAGGGTGTACAAAATTCCATACAAATATGTGGGAGCAACTGTCCGTATATAGCGAAGCTATTGGGACACCCTTTTGTGTCCTAAGAAAAGCGTCGATTGAGGTCAGAGATGCTGCGGAAAGTTATATTCGGGAAATTGGATGAGGTCTTGTGTTCCAATATTGAGTGAGAATCTAGCTCATGATCGTTGCAATTTATGATCAATGTATCAAATCTGTTGAAGCTTTTAAGGTTGACAACAAAAACACATTTGTCTGAAAGTACTGGCTACAAAGAAAAGAGAGTTATTTTATTGTGCGATACTTGATATATTCTTGTTATCTTTCTGGGTAACCGAGGCCATAAGATTTCAAGATTTGAAGCTCTTTTTATGATATAAAATCTACTTTAGGCGATCTATAATGGCGACAAACTTCTTTCTGTCGTGTTTCGCATTATGCAAAATATTTAAAAGTTAAAAAAATATATATAATAATGCAAAACATAAATGCGTCAGAATGTATACGGTATAAAGAATAAATAGAACTGTTTCGAATTACAGGTTGTTCATAATAATCTTAATAAAGATTTATATGACAATGGAAAATAAATTTAATCGAAATTGTCAATTTTACATATCATCGGGCAGAATTGTAACTTCTTCAGATTTGTCAGAATTACGGTAAATATAATTAAAAATAAAACTTTTTTTAGAAGTTAAAAATCTGTAAAAATGCATATTTTAAAATTCAAATAATTAATAATGATAAATACTTGATAAATTACGCAGTTGATTTTAATGAACTTCTTTATTATAGCAATGAGCTGGTATTAATGTACAATAAACCTTTTATTCTCATGCAAAATATTCCTGTAAACACATAACCCTTTATTCCATTAAATATATAAAGGATAGTAATACATTTTTATCATGTGTATATTGCAGAAAAGCTCTTACATTACGTGTCTTATATTACGTGTCGAATTTTATTTATCGAAGTTTTTTAAAAGTCTACATTTTGATTCAGATTAAAATTATTGTAAATGGTCGGTTTTCACAAACACTTCCCAGTAAACATCATTTATTGCAGCAACATTGCGACAATATTGTTACATTGCTGTGATGTTGCTGCAATGTAACAATATTGTCGCAATGTTGCTACAATAAATGATGTTTACTGGACTACGATCTAATTTCTATATTAATTGAATTCACAACTAATTAATAGTAACCGTATTTCTATATTGACGATATATTGAAATTGCCTTCCACCTCATAATTTAAACCCGAAATTAGAAGCAGTTCAAATGGGAGACGCAATAGATCATCGTCGGAGAAACTACCGTTTCTCATATGCTTGTCGCATTTCACGTATGTAACATAATAAACGTAGAATGTATATCTTAGAGCATTTTAGAGCTGTAGCTTGTTCAACAAACCGCCTATAAGTGGTAGCGATTTTATTATGCCGGTGATATAATTCAGGAAAATTTTTACTATCCCAACATTGTTGTAAAGAAAATATAACACGCCGAAGTAGAATAAATATACCGCTGTGATATGGATAACGTACATTCTGAAACAAACATTTGTTATGAAATATAATAAGAATATAATATAATGAATAATACAATAAAATACAGTTGTACAATCCCTATTGAATTTAAATTAAAAAATAATTGAAAATTGGAAAATTAATCTTAAAATTTTAATTAGTTGGATTTCAATGTAAACAGAATAATTTTAAT
>VBVQ01003875.1:0-16891 GCA_011636635.1 Tetramorium simillimum
CAATCCATCTAGATATCCATGTGGATTTTGACAATATTTATTTGATAATCCACCTGGATTTTATTTAAAAAAAAAACATGGTTAACAGTAAACTCTTTTGTCGAAATAAGTAGAGTCTTCAGTAGCTTTATTAAAATTTTTGTCCTTCAGTCTTAAATGATAAATTTTCGTTTTCTTTAAATATATTTTTAGTATAAAATATAAATATATTTTAAATGTTTTTATCTACACTCATTTTTACAAATAATAAATTATAAAACCTAAATTACTATATATATGAACATAAACCGTTATATTTACTAAATCATAGCGAATATAAAAACATATCATATACATTATATAATTTCCAGTTTCTTTCTTATCTTCGACTTAGCCTAATTTTTTTATATGTCCTGTATTTTTCTATTAATGAGAAATATTTTTCTGTAACATTTCATTATTTTTGTAATAATTGTTCAATACATATGAGATGTTGAATTATTGCAAAAATTCTTTAATTGTTCCAAAAAAATATATAGTAGATGTGATAAGTGTTGAGATAAAGATGAATTATTCAATAGTTGAGTTTATCGAAGAGAACACAATCGAAATTATTCCTTCTTCTTGAATTTTATCTGATAAAGAAACTGCTTTATGGCCTAAAGGCATAATCCCCTCGGTATTAAAAAAACATCTAAAAAACCTTACTAAACCTTCTGCCGATTGGTCTTCTGTTAAAATAAGAGTTTTGGGACAAGTAGGTATATTAATTTTCTTGTTTATTTCTATGAATATCTTTGAATAAATGAACATTTTTTTAATGATTTATTAAGTTCTGTAATATTTATCACACAAGTGGTAAAATAATATTACATAATTCGAATTTATATGTATAATATGTATTATTTTTATTTTATTTAATTATTTTATTTTATATTTATTTAGTGTTTTACATTATTTGACACAGCATTTATTGAAAACAATATTTTTTTTTATAGCCAGTCTCACTAATGCTGAAAAGAAAGCTCAACAGGCAGAGGATACTTCTCACTTAAGCAGTGACTCAGAATCACAGACTGTTTTTTTTTTTGACAAACGATAAAAAAAAAAGACCTCAATTTTGCACTGTTTCTTCTGATGAAGAAGAAAGTATGCCACTAACACAATCAAAAAAACGTTTTCAAAAGAATAACATAACTATAGACTCAGAATGTGTTAAATATTTAACACAAAAATTTTAACCGGCATATTTGTTGACAGAAAAACATAATGTTTTCAACTGTGTAGTATAAGTAACGTTTTCAGCATAAGTTTTGACTTACTATTGCGATATACAGGATGTATGAAAAGATTGAACAATTTAACAATTCACTTTAAACAATAGTAAATACAAAAAGGTACATACTATATTTCATATATTCCACTTAAACTTATTTTTTTATCTCCTACATAAATAACCTTATCTTTTGATACATTCTGTATGTATAGAAAAAATTATTTTTGTATGTGTATTCATACTTTTTTAAGATACAATTTTTTTCAAGATATGGAAAAGTATGCTTTTTTTTTAACAAAACAAAAAAATGATTTATTTTAAGATACAAGTCTTATTTTGTTTCATTTAGAAAATGTTTATTAATGCAATTATAATTATTATAATTGTTATAATTATTAATGTTTATGTAATATTTGTAAACACAAATGTTAGGAAAAAATCTGTAAAAGAATTTTTACGAGAATAAGTAAATTTGTAATAAAAATTGTAAGAAAAGTTACAACGTATAATTATTTATTTTTTTAAGGGAAAACTTATTAAAACACTTATTAAAAATTTTTTGCAATTTGGATAAGATATTGTAAAACATTTTTAGTTTTATAGAACCATTAATTTATTTCGATTAACGTAAGTATTAATAATATTGTTTGCAATTTTTTCAAATCATAGATTTTTGTAAAGTAAAACTTGAAATTATGCGCTGTAAATTTATATTGCACAACATACAAAGTTTATTCTTTAAATAAACTTACAATACTCTTCAATTTCTGGTTCTACTCGATTTAAATTCATAATTTGAGAAAATTGTCGATATTGTTTAGAAAAGAGATTAATATATTGGCTAGATATTACAATTTAATATTAGCTATAAAACAAACATTCAGTTTAACCCAATATTAAAAAAACAATTAATCCCCAATATGAAAATTGGATAATTGCACAATATTGGTAATGTGACAATGTTGGTTTTACAAGAGAAGATATGTATTATACAATATATTATATTGGTTTCAAATTGAGATGTATTTAATGTCCAATATTAAAAATTGGTTTAACATTTTTGTTTAATATTGGCCAAATATTATTGGACCAATATTGTTGCTTTGTTAGATTGGCTAAATAAGACGAAGCGTCCACCTTGCAATATTGGATCAATATTGGGGATCACTTCACATCCAACATTTAATATTGTATTTATATGATTTTTTAGTATTGCGTCCACGTTTTGTGCTACTAGGGATGTGTTCCCGAAATATGTCGAATTGATTTCTGCTATTCGCACGTGTATGTACGTGTACAATAGGTATTTAGCGACGTTGTCCCATTTGCGCGATAATGTCGAAGGAAGTAGTAAAGAACATTCTCTCGCCGGTCAATAAGATACTACAGTCAACGTCGCGCTTCTATAATACGTTACTCATACGGCATTACGTAATCGCAGATAACACCCAAGAGTGCTGCGAGCGTCTCCGACTACGTGTAATTCAGGCCCGAGCCCGACGAGGCGTAGCGCAGCGCGATCTCGCTGTTTGCAGACAAGTGTTGGCACTCGCCCGGCATCTTCGATCTGGCACACGATTATCTCATCTCGCATTTTATCGGGTGCGAAATTAAATTACCGAACCACGCGTACGAGAGAGATGGAAATCGAGAAAGATAAAGTCATGTTAAATCTGTCGATTTAAATGAGTCGAGTGTGAAATGTGTGCGTCGAGAATACGTGCCGTTGATCGAGATACACGGGCGCTCTCCGTTTGCTCAAGTGCGATCGATCCGCGCTCCCTCGAGCCGTCCTCCTCCGTGTTTACTCTACCTTCACGACGTAGCTGTTGACTCTGGTGAAGCCGAAGTTCTGCGGCAAGTGCCTGGCGCCGAGGACGGCGACGCTCAGCGTCTTCTCGTTCGGCGAGTGCGTGACCCTGACGCCGATCTCCGGCTCGAGATTCACCGTGCGGTCCAGCGGCGTGGACACCGTCTTCAGGCTGTTGTCGATGAAGCTCCTGATCTTGGCCAGCGCCATTGCTCGCCGTTGCAATTGTTACACGCCTTGCGAAATCCCCCCAATTACGGGCTTATCGGCCGACGAGCCGATCGTTTAGATAACGGTCGATCAGCACTGGCACGGCGACGCTGTCCGCGAACGCTGCAAAATTTTCTAGCGTGAGCGAGTTTTGCTAGGAGCTAGGCTTGCACAAGCGCCACGCTAAAGGTGCGCTATTAATACACGGGCGTACATAATGCGGCGTCATGCCGGCCCCCATACTACTCCACGATTTTCGAAACGACGCGAGATTGTTTGCCGTGGATCATGAGAAGAATTCCCGGAGATAAGGAGATTCAATGTTATCATCTTGAAGGTTGTAATGACGATAAAAGTGCCAATGCCCGGATATGTGCCTACCTGGACGTTCTTGTTACTTCGATCTTTGAATACGAATATTTAAATTTTCAATATAGAAACATGTACATATGAAATATATGAATGTATAATGATGGTCGAAGGTTTAAATATTCGTATTTAAAGACCAAAATAATAATGATGAAATAATGTTCAGGTTTAGAATTATGACTTTTACCTTGAAACCATTGATAATAATCTCATTTCATAATTACTTCAATGTTTTAGCAGCCGCATGCATCATTTTTAATTTGTGGGAATTGTTCCTTGAATTTAAATTATCTTGTTTTTAAAAAATTGGAAAAGTGCCTCAATTATTTTATGATATCAATGTAACTTTGTAACAGAGAGGAAATCATTTTACAGACTTGCAAAACAGTTATTATCGAGAATGTAATAGAATATATTACCACACTCCGGGCTATTGTCTTGGCTTTCAATTGTGAAGTGTGATCGTAAATTTTTCGGTCGTAAAGCAGCGTGCTTTCTCTTCTCATCAAGCAACACAATGCTTCTATCGCCAACAACAAGTGATTATCAGCTGTTCCGAATCGACAATGGCGCGGCTCTTTCGCTTCCGATGTAATAAAAGCCGCACGCGTGCAAGAGTAGGATGCTCGCCGAGGAAACGAGCTGACGTGATCGAACTTTCGCCGAGAGAGGAAAAAAGCTTCGCCTCGCCGTCGATCGATCCGGGGCGATCGCGCTATGCGGCGCGGAATGCCGCGAAGGAAAATCGCGTTTAAGACCCGGTGGCACCGACCCCGATTATCACATCATTAACCAAGGAGAACTGACGAGGCAAATGCAATTTGTAGAGACGCCCGGCATCTCCCATCTTCTTAATAGAGACTTTAACGCTCGGTGTGTCATCCGGAGTAGGAAAAAAAAACAAAGGCGATAACTGCCAATTTTACTTCTCCGCAAAGTGTTGCTTGATCCACAAATTGAATAAAATTTCCCTCCAATTATATCAGTCGAATGCTTTTATTTCTCTTCACGATGATAACGGCAGTGGAAATAATTTTTTTAATTTCGTTTCATTCAATTTGCACTGAAAAAAAATTCCAGGTAAACTTATTATTATTGCATTTAGTAATGCAATTTCTGAAATACTTAGTTTATTACCAAATGTAATAATAAGAAAACGTTTGATAATAATTATGATCAGTTCACTTTTCACCAAATATAATAATAACAAAACTTTTTGATAATAATTATGATCACTTCATTTTTTTATAACATTATTTTGTAATAATGATCTGTATGTTTAGTTGAATCTATTTCACCAAGGTTCTTGGTAACTTTTATCAAAACTGAATTATTACCACACAGAAAAAAATTCTGATTAAAAACGAACGAATCAGAAAAATCTCGTAGAATTGATCAATTATTCTGGTTACTACAAGTTGTAAAGTATTGAGTTCTATTATAATAACCAGAATTTCTAATACAATAACCAAAACATTTGATCAATCCTACAAGATTTTTCCGATTCGTCCGTTTTTAGCCAGAATTTCTTTTCAATTCAATTATAATCAATCTTTCTTTCCAGTGCTTTAGCCATTAAGGCATGCCGTAACTGTTTGGTCAATATGTTTTCTCGCAAATATCGGGAGCACCTGAAAATGATCCGTTATATTATCTCCCATCTGACTCGAGCGAGCGTGCGCGGTTGCGAGTTACGAGGAGGAAGATTACAGTGCACCGAGTCGGTGACGCGTCAGACAGCCCGTTTCCACACGCGACCCGCGAAAAGCAAAACTTGCACGTACCATAATCGGCGATTCCGGAGCAGATCGCCGCCGAGACGCACGCCGCGAGTGGCAGGAAGAGGATCGTTGCCGACCGGCGTCGGTCGTCCACGTCTGGCGGGTCTGGATGATTGGGTGCCGTGGAGGGTGCCACGGGTCCTCTCTCCGTCTCGAACTCGTCCAACTCCGTGCCGGACGCGGCGCGGATGCCACGGTCACACTGGGAGAGCGATCGAACGTGTACACGCACCACCACCTCCGCCGATCGCCCGGAGGAATTCACCGAGGGGCTTTCACCGCACGCAATAATCCGCCGTTCGTCCGCGATCGCGCCGTTCGCGCCGCGATCCACCGCGCATTGCGACGCTCCGGACCGACGAGGACCAGACTCTAGACAGCCATCGACCGCACCGTCAACGGGATATGTGGGGCCCCATGAATGGCTGGCTCCGTGGGCGATTGCGCGCGTGCACGATCGTCGTCACGTAGAGTCTTGACAGTCCGTCGTCGTCGGCTCCGTTTGCGCGCGACGCGCCGCCGTGGTATGCAGCCTGCTTTCGCGTGGGTTCCCTTTATAAGAGACCAGCGTGGCCGGTTTGCAGTGGCGGATTGTGCCGAGGTATCTTTCGACGGGCACCGGTCGAATAAAAGTCTCTAAGTGAACACTGAGAGAAAGATATAGTTACTTTTGGACCCAACCATAATTTTGTATTTCTAATGATAAGTATGATTAACATGATGATGCATATAGTTAAGTTAATCATATTTATTGTTAGAAACATTATTAATTGCGGCTGGGTTAAAAATTAACTATATTTTTCCTTCAGTGAAGACAAGCGCGTAAAAAACCTGCTTACATTGCGTGCATTGTATATGAATTGTTACGTGCGCTAATTATTTTTAAGATAAACAGCTATTTTAAGACCGATGAATAATTGGCACAGTTTACCGTCTTAGTACACTGAAAGAAAAATATAGTTACTTTTGGCCTCGGCCACAATTTTATAATATTTCTAACAATAATTATGGTTAACGTAATGATGCATATAGTTAAGTTAATCACATTTATTGTTGGAAATATTATAAAATTGTGATTGAGGCCAAAAGTAACTATATTTTTCTCTCAGTATAATTAGTATAATTAGTTTGAAATTATTATAAAACGCCAAAATGTTATTAGACTGCCAAGATTAAACTCAGAGCATATACAGTTTTCTTTCTAATTTAATTGTATTTTTTAAAGATACTTTTTGCTTATTTCTTTATACACAAATGTATGCAATTATTAATAATATTCTGCTGAATATAATTAATATACAATTTTAAATCTGTCATGATTGCGTCAAATGGTTAATTTTAAAATTAAAATTGATTTTAATTCTCTTTGGGTTTTGAAGTTTTATATTTTTGTTGAAACTCCGGTATTTACAGCTACGCTACTGTCGTAAAAGTGGCCGTTGCTGTTAAAGTAGGGGATTTACTTGTACCCGCCATCGCACACCGTCTCTAGGTTGTAAAGCTGTGGTTGTGGAGTGACGCCTGTTGCGTTCACAAGGTCGCACATTCACATTACGCCTTGTCTGTATGTGTGCAGGTGTGTGAATGTGCAGGTGCGTGAATGTGCACGGGCTTCTGCGTGAGTAAACACAACTACATGAATGAGGGTCTGAGGGTATATGGAATCAGGACCGTAAATAGCCATAAATTCTCCTCGTCCGAGATAGCGGTGGATAAGTATAAATACGAAGGCATCTTTGTGATAAAAGATTTCAGTATTAATCGATATAATATCCTAAAAATATATCTTATAGAGATTCTAATAATATGACATATCTTTTCGTAAAAAAGTAGAAATTTTATGAAAAGTAATTTAGATAATATATCAGGACGATATACCGCGATAAGCAAGCAAAAGAGATTACTACGAATTAGTGATGAAAATTGATTGCGGCAAGTTATGCGTATAAGAATGGATGAACCAATCGCGGAGAATACTACGTAATATAAATTTATACATTTCGATGCGCAGAAAAAACTAATTATAATGTCACACGACAATCTTGAATAGGCAGCTCAAAAGAATGCGGTAGAGAATATCGATGCATAGAAAATTAATCGCGGCTACTGGATTAGAATATGATGCGTTCGATGTGTTAAAAGCTCGTCATCACGCTCGTCACACAACAAATTCAAATACACACAATTTATCACAATTTATTTTATGACTACTTTTAGATGTTTATCTGACTTGTGACTGATTATCGTAGTTCGATCTTTAAATCTCTTTCAGGAGGAGATAATACTATCAAAATATAAATATTTTTATAACGTTTATTTTTTTACTATTTTTCTAATTATACTCTTATCTGCAAAAGTTTGAAAGCAGTGCATAAAGGAAATTCAACAAAGCAAAGAATTTCTGAGAAGTAATTAGAAAAAGAAATGAAATTCTACAAAATGCAGTAAAAATACGCAATGAACTTTAATTAGGTGTTTTCTTTGAACGTATTAACAAGAGATTTTTGTTAAACTAAATAGTATGATTGTTTCCAAACTTTTAAACGATATGTATGTGCGTTCATCGTAGACAATAGACCGTTGCGGGAACAAACATATTCGCGCTTGTGGTTGCATATTTCAAACGCAATTTAAATACGCGTTCCGGACGATGCTCTACGCGTATCTAATTGCATTGATCGCACGTGATGATATGCAAGGATGGTTCTGTCAGGTATTGGCCTTCAAAGTTAAGTAATGTTTGTCACCGATTATATTAAACGAACTACATTACTAGAACCGAACTCAAATAGCATATATAATCGTTATGAATTCAATTTTTAAAATTCTTTATAAATTAGCGTAATCAATTCCAAATGAACTTAAAGAAAATTTTTTCAAAAATATTTCATAGAAGAGTATAAAACAAATTTCCTTTATATGGAAAAGAAACACAATTGGTGACATAAAAGCGAATTTTTTTTGAATTCTTAAGAATGTTTTCAGAACAAAAGTGGGATGAAAACAATTAATTTTATAATTCGGAAATTGAAAAAGAATTCTTTTTAGGTTCTCTATACTATCTGGGAATCCAATTCATGTCGATTCATTGCGTCTTCAAAAGTGTTTACTACTTTGTACATGTATAATTTATGATCCAGAAAAATAAACAATCAACCTATCAAGTAATATATTAATTAGATATAAAATGAAAATGACAAATAATAGTTACCGAATATGGATAGGTAAAATTTAATAACTGAAGATATACAGCGACAGAAACTGATATTTTCTGCAGAAGTTAAGCAACGGTTTCGAGAGGGTTGAAAGTAACTGCTTGCACCCTCTCTAGAGGGCAATGACGACAATGCTCAACCCTTTCTTTCTACCAAACAACCCCCACGGTTGATGAACAGCTGTTCAGCACCGCCATGGCGCACGCGACGTCGCGACGTCGAAAACACTACGAGCAATTTCGATTTATCCATGCCGAAAAAATCTTTCCGCGTCGCGACACGATTTATCTGGTGATAAACTTTCGATCGTAGAACGGTATTTCGCGATAGTGTTTCGGACCGTGCCAATTGTATATTCGCGAGTGATATTAAGGTGATGTTTCAGAAATATTAAGTGTGAATTTTAATTCTTAACAGGTAAGAATATATTTTTTACTTACTTTTTAACGCCTTTATGTTTTAGATAATAGCTTAGAAGTAGGCGTTGCATAAAATTTTTAACAAGATAACGGAAAGAGCGAAACATAATTGACAGATCAGAGAACGATATCATACAAAGATACAATGACGTAATCAAATATATTGGGTGGATTTTTTTATTAAACTATTTTCATAAACAAATTTTAAATAATTTTTATTATTTATAGGTGCGATATGTTTTTCTTTTACATGTATTGCATAATATTATTTAAATAAATAAGACGCATTAGATTACTGTCAAAAGGCAATAAACTATTTTATAAATTATACAAAATTTCTTGCTTTATTAAAAAGACATTATTTCAGGAAGAAAGCTATTTATATATTTATATGTATATTAGTATATTGTGTTTTATTTTACGTATGTATATATTGTATATCTACGTGTTCTTTAAAATTAAATGGTTACTCAAATTATCGGGATACCTTATCTAATTGCAAGTTGTTGTAAAATACTTAACTTAATCGTGAGATGGCACCACGTAGATACATTTCGATTTGACAAATGCAAAATAAATGATTTTATTCTGCAGATTATGACTCACAGCTTATATTCAAGGTCCGGTACAAGTTTGTCATTTCCATATTGATCTATATTGATTACTCATGTTTGATGAAAAAATAATTTGCGCACTATCAAAATTATTTTTCGTAAAACTGATTTAAAAATTGAAAGATAATTTCAAGCATAAAGAAGATTTTTTATCACACATATTTACATGTTTAATATGTCTAAATATGCTTATATAGTAATATTTACGTAATGCGTAGGAACTTTTCATAACAGGTGTCAAAGTGAGATATAGAATTATATGGATAAATATTTCGCACCTGTACATTTTTCCTTCTTAACAGCTATAAAATAATCTTATGATTTGTCTGAAAAATGCCAATTCAATTTGCATACATGTGACGAAGAGCGATAGGGATATAATCCTTTTTTCAGAGAGGAAAGGCGACACACACGATCCGGAAAATCATACACTCTGTTTTCAGTTACACGTGTTCTTATTCAAGTCACGTTCCGACGACAAGGGTAATAGCCCCGAACTTTGTCTTCGTCGGATCAGCTTAACTTCCGGTAGTAAAATTTCACGAAATTCTAGTGCGGTCTCGGCGAAATATGTTTTCTGTGGTTCCTGGCATTTTTCAGCTTGATCGATCACTGCCACGTTGTTGTACGTAGGAAGCCGGAGATATAGCGGACGTTTTTATGAGTTTCCTGGAACATGGACGTTACATCACGGCGATTAATTTACATTACCATAACATACGCTCGCAATTTTACGAAATTAAATTAGAGGAACACTTTGGGGGAGGGGGGAGGGCAAAAACTCCAATCAATTTGAATTTAAGAAAATTAGTCTGATAACAATTATTATTTTTGTTAACGAAACCGCGAGGAAAACTCGCCAAACTTTGTCGGCATACTCCTTTAATGCGAACTGTGTGTTCCAATTATCTGTATCTATTACCGAGCCATCTGATGTTCAATATACGGTGGCCGCGACGGCACAATAAGAGAGAGAAAAAGCCGATATGGCGAAATCACATTATGCGCTAGTAATCCGCGCTGCATTACGATGAATGCTGCACGTGTCTGCGGCTTTTCCGCGTCACGAGATTCATGAATGCAAATATTCCGCGAATAAAGAGTCACGCGCGCTCTTTACATCATTCACCTTTCTCATTTTTGTTCCGCGTCTCTCCTCCTACCACCTCCGCCCTCTTCCATCCCTTTGTTCTTCCTTACGTTATTTCCCTCTCGTTCTCCGCCTTTCTTCCCTCCCCCCCCCCGGCCACCCCCGTAACAGGTCAAACTTCAGCCGTAGACGCGTACCCCCGGTACACGCCACCCATTTTCGCGTTTATGATTTAATGAACGCAACTCCGCACCTTCCGCCATCGACAACAGTCCGCGCTTCTTCCCTCGATAAATCTCCGGCGTACGCCTTATTATAAACTCTTTTGCGCGGCGCAATTTAAAAGTATGGCTCGCAAGTTCGTCCCACGGAGCTTTGTATTAAGCTCCCACTTTAAAAGCGGCACCTCGGTGTAGCCGGTAGAAGTATCGCCGAAGTTTAGCTAATCATTTCTCATCGCGGACGCTGATAAATTATTCAATTATAACGTCCACCGCCGCCGACCGAACAATCTCCAAGTACAGGAAAGAGAAGGCGCGAGAGAGGGAGGGACAGAGAGGGAAAGAATGTAGTACATTCCTTGACGTTGACTATTCGAACATTTCTCGCGATATCGAATTAGTATCGCGCCGGCACACAGTGCGGAGATTAAAGTCAGATTTCGAAGTACTTGGTAATTCCCTGTACGTACTTCTCGCACGTAGTCGCAGCTTGATATATTTAACCTCCCTTTGACCCTGCGCGCCCTTTTAAGTGCATCATTACGTATTCTCTTTTGTAACGCCGGGCTTTATGCAGACCACATTCGCAGCACCTTCCTATTCTTGATCATATCGCATATTAACTGTCTAAGGTATTAATTATAGAATTTTACTCCTTATTGTAAAATGCCTTCTATTAGCTAAATGTATGCAGCACGATAAATGTATAACTCAAAATGTATGTGCGCGTAGATATAGAATATATTAATAATTCTTTACTGAAAATAATTAAATTTATTCTTCTAATCGGAAATGAAAGGAAACAAATCACAATGATTGAAATATAGTTTCCAAGAACGTGGAACGTGACTAAATTGCTTTTTACTGATGCATTCAGCTATATTAATTATAGAATTTTATTTCTTTTTGTAAAATGCCTTTTATTAGCTAAATGTACGCACGATAATATAAAATATATGATTCAAAATGTACCTATATGCGTGTAGATATATAATATATTATATTAATAATTCTTTATTAAAAATAGTTAAATTTCTCCTTTTATGTTAATCGGAAATGAAAGGAAGCAAATCACAATGATTGAAATGATAGAATTTTCGAGATGGAACATGGCTAAATTGTTTTTTATTGATGCGTTCAGCTATTAATTAGTTATTGGTATTTATATGGAAGGTAATTATTCATATAATAGCGAACGAATAGCTGCGGAACAAATTATTTATTTTACCTTCTCTAGCTTTATCGATTTATAGTAACTTTCAGTAAATTAATGTTGGATTTTACATCGTATTTGTAGTCTTCTTGTGTTGCCTACATTATGCAGATTCTCGTTAATGGAAACACAGTGTAGATTCGATCTGTGCGAGGAAAGTTTCGCAATCGAACACATCGAAAGATAGCGCTTTAATTGGAATCTATTTACGTCTCCCGGCGTAGGTTTCGACGGAATTCTGTTAATATCTCTTTCCTCGGGCGTGTTCACCTCGCTGCTGTATGGCACTTTGTTCCAGTTCCGCAACATGACGACAGAGAAAGAGGTCGGAAGTTTCTGGATGTCGGTAATGAATATATGAATGCGTAAGCGCGGCCGCGCCGTTTGTCATTCGAGAATTGTACATGTATCGCTTCATGAATATCTCGCATATCACGATTTTCAATGCCAGCAAGATGTTTAATGAGTGCAAATGCGTACGTCTTACGTTACTATCCTGAAGAAAGTTGAACTCTCAAATAATCATCCCTTTCATTCTCTTTTACGATTTTATTTCATACGTATATATAATAATTTTTTATATAAAATTAGTTCCTCTGATTTTTAATAAAAATAATTATCAGCTAGAATTTGGGTAGCATTAATTCCTTTTGTCTCGAGCGTCTAATGGGGAATATCACCAAATCGCGATTATGCATATCATGAATAAACATTGCATAATAATCGAGTACTCACGCCAGACATTCGTCCATCGAATTCATAGTCGTGGCATTAACAATTGTCCGAATTCCCACGTACAGACAAAGATTTCATTTATCGAGAAAGTTTAAATCAAACCGCCATTACTCACGATGCAGCAACTGTGACGGAGCATTTCGATTCACCAAAAGGCAATTGAAATTCGTTTCGTCACCGGCTTTTACGAGTCGTCCTTTTTTGCGATTTTGCAATTTATAGTAGGTATTTCAAGATTCTGAATCGGCACAATTTGGCGGTACGCGGAAAAATACAATTCGTTTCGTACGTGGCGGGGCTTTTTAGATCCTCTCTTTTTAATTTTCTATCTATCCCGCGGCAGACTCGACGAATGTAAATTTCTGTCGATTACGATTGGCGGACAAAAATCTATTTCATGAAATACGTTCGTAGTTTGTCAATCATGCAGAACAGGGCGCTTCGGAAAAATCGGGACGTAAACAAATTTCACGACTTGCGAGCGTGCGTGTAATTTATCTGTAACGTGAAATTGTTTAATTTATGATGGCGGGAGGGAAAAAAATATACGCGTAGTCCTTGCCGTTTTTTTTTGTTTTCCAAAGTATTAAATTGTCATGAATTTCGACACTTTGCGCAACTCGAATCCGCCGAAGCTCGCAGATAAAACGGATTAGTTGCCGAGCGTGGCCGAACGAAGGGGATGTAAATCGATTTTCGTCGTGCCCTTAAATTCTATTAGCGCCAACTCCGATTGCATTCTTCAAATGGAAATGGGGAACGAGATTTTCGCGACGGAGAAGTGATTTCGACAAAGCAAAGTTGCGCCGGGCGTGTGATTAGATTTTACACTCTCGCTTTACCTTTACGAATGCCGTTGTCTTCGTCGTGCGGCGTCCCCCCTTAAACGAAGCCCTACGAAGGGCCAAGAGCGGAGCGTGAGCGAAGGCACGATATCGGAAAATAAATTTTGCGTAATCGTGTTTCGACTATGGAGGGCCACTATGGCTATTAAACGCAGGAAATTCTTGTCCTGCTCTGGCAGAGAACTAACAGGGCCATTTCCCTTTCCAGTTTAAACTGCCATTTGTGAAACCGTCTGCCGCGGCGAACGAGTGTCCCGGTTCCTGTTCTATCGTTGATGATTTATTCAATCGCGCGCGCTTGTCGATATTTATCGTTCGCCGACCGTTCCCGAGGGGACCCAGACACTCTCCCGATGAGATAAATCATATTATCGTAGACAAGTAGCGTCCACTACGTGGCAATCTGCATCCATGCCAAAATCTGCGGCCGCACGGCCATGGAAATTGTATTAGATTGATACCGTATTGCTTAATGATGACCATCTGCTTTTACCAGCGTCAATTGTCCTTTTGCATCTTTCGCATTTTGTAATACAGCAGAAATTACATTTTCTTTTGATAATAGAATCATAGTGTTATGATTCTCTGTTACTTTTATAATTTTATATTTTTATAATTTTATAATTTTATATTTTTATAATTTTTTAAAGATTCTTTGCGCGCTTTTCTGCCCTGTGTGCAGAAAATAAGAGACGAATGTAAAATTGCAAGTTTTTACAATATACACTGACAATGAGAGGAAAGTATGTGATATTTGCGATTATAATTGCATAGTAAAATAATTAGTCAAGAATATCATTTTTATAGCAGTTATTACTATAATATTGGCAATAATAATCATATGCTTATAGTGATGCCAATTGCGGTTACTGTTACATTATTTTATAGTACAATTTATTAAATTAATATCGTTTTGATTAATAACAACCATATTATAAGTTGCATGGACCAAATTGTGATTAGGAGGACTTTAATAAAATGTTAAACCAATCATAATTTATATCATTTGAATAACTATAAAAATTTAGTTGGGTCCAAAAATAACTATAAATTATAGTCTATAACTATATGTATATTATAGTTACTGAACAATATTTTTCTCTCAGTGCGTCATCATAGCTTTCATTAAATATCTATATAAAGTATCTGTATATTTTCCGTAGATTTTTCCCTCTAAATTTTCGACGAGATCGACCCTGGTTTACCGCGGCGAGATGTAACATGCAAATGTGATGAGATGTTGCAAGCGTAGACGTTGTACAGAAACGACACTTCATCGTTGGTAGGGTTAATGTAGAGTTGGCGAGTTTCCCCCTCGGAAACTTTGAATCCGACAACCCCCCGACGTCGTCGCAGCGGACTAAAACGCTTCGCCTCGCGTATTCTCCGAGGATACGCTTCCCGGGGAAAGTCCCAGATAGGAAACAAATCCTCTCCGAGCGGGAATGGCCGTTCGGGGGAGTTGCTACAACGATTGAATGCACGCCACGCTCGATTATTTAAGCGCGCGCGCCCCGAGATTTCTCGGGGCGCAAGTCGGGCGCGGCGCGCGGAAGATCGACGGGTGTGCACCCCCGGCGGATATATAGCGCGACAAGGAAAAGGAGCGTGTGTCGGCTGACGCCGCTTCGCGGAGAGCGATATCGATTCCGACCTGTCGAGCGTGAGCGATTTAAACTCGGAAGACGAAGGAGATAACGTAAGTCTCCGTCTCTCTCCCTCGCTCTCTCTCTCTCTCTCTCTCTCTCTCTCTCTCTCTCTCTCTCTCTCTCTCTCTCCCCCAGCCGTGCCTGTCCGTGCACCGCCAAGTCGATCGGATTCGAGCGCCGAGGAGTATTTCTATGATTTACTCCGTCGACTGACGCCGCTGCATCCTCAGCGACAACGTAGCAACGATACTGTTTAGATTGTCATAATAGGATTGTCTTCTTTTTCCTGCTGGCTGTTCGATTTAAGCGATACCGGAAAGGTAAACGATTTTGTCGAGCGCATTGTAAGGGTTTAGACTGGAGGAAAGTCTAAAGTTTATCAGCTATGTACAACATTTCTGTTTTCGGAAAAAATATAAATCTGCGCAGCTTCTGATAATTGTAGAGATTTTCTAGAGAAAATGCTAAAGAATTTTCGAAATATATACGTAGTAAGATTCAAATTTTTCGGTCCAAAGATACAAAAAAGATGATAAAATGAAATTATTATTTTTATGTTTCAATATAATCATTCTTTATTTTAAATTATGTATTTTAGAACGATGAATTGATTTTCCACATCATTAAAAAAACTACGCTGAATTTTTCTTCTTAAAATGGTTTAATATTGAGAGATTACTTTTTTAACGATGATAAATTTTGTCCATGCAAATCGGACTTTAATTTTGAAAATTATTTATTTTTAATCCTTTCGCCAGGGAATATGTATATTTTTGGGACATATATCCCCGCAGTGTTGAAAGGGTTAAAACTAACATGAAAATAAAATTTTCAAAGTGTTTCGATTTGAAAATGTCGCATGAAAAAGTTTATTAATAAAGAATTGATTAATAAAGATATTTCTTTAGTATTAAATTATTTTAATAACAAAAGTTCAGAATATTTTTTTAATAATACGGAAAAATTATTTTAGATATAAACATTGATTATATTGAGAAATAAAAACAGTTGTTTCACTCTATCATTATTGTATATCTTTGGGTCGGAATATTTTTAATCTTTACTACTTATTTTATCATTTCTCGCTTGAATAGCTATAAACTGTTTCGTGCAATTTAGCAGCGCACTTTTCTCCTCATCTCGCTAAAATAATATGATATCAAAATATGTGTTTTTCGTCGTCATCCCGTTACACCGAGATCCCGGGGAATCTTAGAAAAGGATACGCGCGCTAAATCTACATTTCCGAAAATATTATTCCACGGTTATTCGCGCGCTGGATAGAACGTCGAGACTGCGCCCGGCCGATGCGGCTACTTTGCGGGGGCCGAATATCGATTTCGGTGTTGCAGCGGCAGATATCGAAAATATTGTCGTTTGTATGTAGCCGAAGGAGCAAGCACTCGCGATTTAGGATTCCGGATAAATAGTTACGACCGTCCCCTACCCAGGGTGGTCCCTAACG
>VBVQ01003876.1:0-16890 GCA_011636635.1 Tetramorium simillimum
GTGTGTGTGTGTGTGTGTGTGTGTGTGTGTGTGTGTGTGTGTGTGTGTGTGTAAAAGTTAAAAGTAAAAAATATAAATGAATGTAACATTTTATATCGAGATCAATTAACTTGAAACAGGCTCTCAAACAGATTAGTAAAAATATTTCATTTTGAAATTTATATAATTGTCAATGCATTGAGCTTTTTATACAGAAAAAAAACAATAAAAAATAAGATTTCAATGAAATATAATTCTATGTAGTCTGTTTTATATCAACATGGATAATAATAATTTTATAGTTTTTAAACTGATTAATTATTTTTACAATAAATTAGCTTTATATATTCTAATTGTTCACAGCATATACATTCTAATTTATTAAAAATTTAATATAACTTTATATTTATTATTTGAAATACGATTAATGTGAAATCCAATAATAATATTTCATGTAACATTGTTAGCCATGATATTTTATATTTTAATGGTTCAAATTTTTTAAAAGAATAATTATTCGTTTCTCGTATCTAAATACACTTTTAGTTGATCTATAATCAAAATATTGAACCATTTGCATGTCACAAATAATGAAACATTATTCTGTGTAGGTATTTCTCCTAATTCTCCTTTTGACACGCGATTCATTTAACAAACGAGTTTAAGTCTCAGAAAACAGAAATTCAAGAATTCTCACATATTATTTCGTAGATATAGAGTAAAGCCGTAACCGTAAAAAGGAATAAAATTTCTGTAAGAATGTAATAAATGTGCAAAATTCTTCTGAGAATGAAAACTTGTAAGAGTAATGAAATTTCGTAAGCTTCGAAGCGTTGCACAAAATCGCAAAATGTAAGTCGCGATAACGCGTACGTTATTGGTATTCGCACGTGCAGTATCCGTATTCTTCTCAGCTGTCGATCCCTCGACATGGTTATCATATCGACATTGTCCATTATAACCGCTTCTCTGCGGACGAAATCGACCGAGGTTGCAAAGTCGAAAGATTGCAAAAACAGAATGCGCAAAAAAATAAAGTGCTGTGCATCGATTGATAGCGAAAATGGAACGAAAGAGGCCATTAATGCCGATCTAAAAGATGCGTGAGCGATGTAATATCAGAGAATAAAGCTTCTCTTAACAAAAATTTTTGATCTCAATCGAACGATCGTCAAATTTCATCGACAAATAAATGTCGTCTATCGATTCCGGTTCATCGTGAAAAAATTAAAAGAATTACAATTATAAGGATAAGATATTTTCTCTGCTATGTGCTTTATAGGAATTAATCTCGCGCAAACTTTCTTTAAATAGATAAAAATTGGAAAAATAAAATAAAAACGATTTTGAAATATGCATACAAATAAGATAAAAAAAAGCACATATGTTACATATAAAAGTTATTCATCTGATTCTTGTATCATTTATGAAACATTGCTTTTATATCAATGATTGTCAATTAATGTTATATTTAATTTTATCATAGAATAATATTAAAATATCACAAATTTCTTGCTTTAACAAATTTGCTATAACTTAAAAAAATGGCAAAATTTAAAAGATACTTCTTTAAAAGAAATCATCTTACTTTAATATATTTGATTAGAGTTTTACCTTATAAAAATATAAGGTTGAACTTTTTTTAAATTTCATATTTGAACACATGCAACAGAAATTCGATAGAAAAATAAAGATTAAAATTTATACATTATCTTCATATTATTTTATTGTTACAAAAATAAATAAAAAGAGATGATATTATGAGATAATATTAATTCCTACCTCCAGATTTATTATTTTATTTTAAGATATTTATTCATTTAATGTAATAATCACAAACAATAACAAGATTGCCACAAAATATAATAGCGATAAAATATATATTATCGAAATAAAATACATTAATAGGGAACAATAAATCAGAGTAGTTACAATGATTAATATCTTGCAAAATCCAATTAACTGCAACTGTTTTTGTAATGTACAAATGTATTTTCGTAAAAGAATAGTTATTTATTCATTCCTTTGGCATTTTGCGGTAACGTGCCGCATTGCTGCATCGCAGCTCAAAATTTCCATACGCGAAACGAGAGACAAATTCATTTCTCATTGTTCTCGGCGGACGCATCGGGCGTCGTAACCCGGAAATGTGCCGCTTACTCGCACCTGTCCCGGTAATACATTCTTCGTATTCGCGCACGCGGACGGTGGTTAAATTTCCAACTCTGCCGGCAGTACTGGCGGTACTAAAAAAAAATATATATATAAACTGGCACGCATGTGAATCTCATCGTCACGCTGCGTAGCAGAGAAGAGATACAAAAAAATAGCGTCCACGGTGTGCCGGTAAAGCGCACCTTCTAGCTGCGCGCATCGATAATCCTTCGAGAGATTTAGCTTTGACGTAGATTTTTTGCTTCTCTTTTTTGTCTCTTTCATTTATGTATCAGCACGCGCGCGCGTGAAATGTGCATCCGACGACCTACGTAGCTGGCGGCTCTCTGCTATTCGTTAGTCGCCATATAACTTTAATTAGACGAGACTTATGGGCAACGTATATGTGATACAGTTGATGCAGTTTCCGATGTGATCCTCTTTTGACATACATATATCTTCTGTTCTTTTCCGTCGGTTTGCTTGTCGAAATGTATTCGAATCCGAGACAAATCTAAATCGTGGAAATTCCATACGAGTCGGAAATTTCTATTTCTAGATTTCGTATCTTTAAAAAATAAGTATAGATATTTGTCACCCGTGTTAATTAACTTATATTAAAAGTTTCTTGATCCCATAAAAGATAATTTAATCTATAAAGAATCAAGATAATCATGGCTCATGGCTGGAGACAGAGCGTAATTCTCTACACTCCTCTTGTGTAAGATCTAAGCTGCTGGGTTTATTTATTCTTCTCGCGAGAGACTCTATCCCTCTTAAATCCGTCGCTTCAAAGCCGTGATAAAGTTGCGCGAAACGCCGGTGATTCCACGCTGCGAGCTGCCAACTACCATCTCGACGCTCGCTGCTTGGCAGATCGAACTTTCGCGAGGTAGTATGGGAGAAGGTACACGTAAACACATCTATGGTATATCGGTATATGGTATATCGAGCTTCAAAGGGTCGCATCCACACGTCAGCCTTTCAATGGCCAACACTCCGGCTGTATCCGGTTTTTTAAAAGCTCACCCTGGCCCACCACTATCCACACCGCAACGACACAACTTGTCACCCCACCGGCTTCCACCCCTCAAAACGTTCCTGCGGTGATGCACCTGTCCCTCCTCCGCCGCTCTCTTTCTGTGCGCGGCTGCAATTTATATTTTTTTTTTACTCCACGAAACCGGCCGAAATGCATGCACGGTCTATCGCCCGCTTTCACAGGCCTCGACAACATCGCATCATCAAATGGCTCGCGAGAATTAAAAGAAGGAGCGAATGAGCGAGCGCGCAAAAGAGAGTGACAGAACGACTGCTGTTAGATAACCGAGATTATAATCATCGCTAAAAATAGCGAAAAAAACGACATAGGAAAATAGTAGGGCTTTCGATAGCGCAAGAGATACCGGGAAAGTACTCGGTCAGAAAGTCGGTAGTTCGTCTTTCTCGCTATCGAGAGTAGGAAGGAAGGAAGGAAGGAAGGCCTTTGCAAATTACGTGGGGTCTGAAGCGACTTGGAGACTTTCAGAGTTTTAATTACTCCGTGCGAGAGACGTTTTCACTCTCTGCCTCTCTCTTTCTGTCGTCCGTCGCCCTCGTTTACGTTTCTGCTATCACGTCGAGGCGCTATTTCAATTTTACGAAAGATTTCCAGCTTTGACGTGAAAGGGCGACGTAGCATTCTATTGACGTGTTCTAAAACTCGATTACGCTTATAGTGATTTGCAAAATCAGAGATTTTACTCGGGGATCTTAAATATTTTCAATAATTATTTAGAATTATTCTTATTTTTTTTAACGTATTATTTGTATCCTTCTTTTCATTTGTAAGCTCTAACAGTCTGTCTTTATATGCTATTTTTTTCTCAGTTCATACTTAGGTATTATATTAAAGAATTTATATAGAATTGTTGAGATCCGATCCACGCATATTGTCGTACCTATTTTTCTAATTTTATAATATTTGTTCTAATTAATCTGTAAGAAATCGAGATGATAAAATGACAAATAATTTAAAAAAAAGACGTGATATCAAACGTGAACTTCGTTTCTCGTTTTTCTCTCATTGGGTGACCGACTTTACGCTCGTGTTTTGCTTATTAAAGCAGTAACGCAACGTATAAATCTCTTACAGGTCATAACTTTACTTTTGCTTCTGTTTCCCTCGCAACATAGTTTTTTGCAGAAAAATCGTTAAGAACATTTACGAGCACGCGTAGCCACTTAAGATTTGCGCCGCTTACAACCCACTAGATACCAATGCGTGATGCTATTCACGTGTACGTACACATGTTTGTATGTTGCGAGCGTGTTGATAAGAATAAAAAATAAGAAACTAAACGTTAGGCGAAGTAAAAAATATGGATAAATGAAAAATGAATACATCTGCTTATTTAGATTATTTCAGACAATAACTAAAGTTTATTTTTCTTATTAATTATTATTCAGCACGCAACACGCGAGAAGGATAAAAATTCTATAAACATTCTATGTCTACAAAAACATAATTAACAATTAAGAAAATGAATTCCACTGATGATGTGCTATCGGCGAATAGATCTTAATGGCGCGCGACAGATTCATAAATCTTACGATCGTTATTTTAGATAAAGTTATTAATTAATCAAATTATCGAAAAACTTTCCTCTCCGACTAGTAACAGCCATTAACGAGCGCGACCGTAATTCAGTGCTATTTCTACGATCCGCAATTTCTTATCGGAGCACGTAAGTCATGATAGGGACGATCGGGCGACAGTGACAGATGCCACCGATCTACGGTAAAAAGACCTCGCTGGAGATGCATTAATGCAAAAAAGAAGGGGCATCGCTATGCAACGCGACGGCGAGATTCCTGGAGCAAGTGACGTTAACAGTTTCAGACGGAGAACGCTGATTATTTTCCATAAATACGCCGCGAATTTACGGAGCACAAAGTTACGGCGGGGTTGCGGCGTGAATACAAATTTATGCGGCACCGGCCGTAGCGCGACGAAAAAAAAACTTTTTTTTCTTCGTTGTAAACCCGTTGCAAAGTTGATTCCAGACAAGGGGGAGAGAGAAAAAAAAAATATGCCACGCGCGCGCGTGTCACAGTCAAGAGGGGCGGCTGCACGCACCGCGGTACCCGCGGATAAATATTTATACGTGCACTCACGCGTCGACATCGCACGCACCCGAAGTGTTGTGTGTACGCGTGCGTGTCTCTTTCGTCAACGTGGTAAAAAAGGGATTCACTTTTCGCGCGAGAGGCACGGTGGGATTTTACGCGTTTGCTTTGACGCCTTCGCTCGGGATATCATTTTGTAAAAATCCCTTATTTCTGATACGGACGTAATCAAACGGATATAATAGTAAGCGAAATCTCCATTTCACTTTATTTTATTATTAAAAAATCAAGCTCTCTGTCCAATTGTAAGTTACTTTTAGACGTGAAGAAATAATTTATTGAGAAATAAGAAAGTTTCACAACTTTTATTCGCTAAAATTCATCATAAATATGTAACAACATCACGTCTGAATACATGATCCATTGCAGATGTATGCATTTGCATACAAATATAGTACACAGTATAAGCTCTCCTGTATAAAAAAAATAGATGAAGATAACATAAAAGTGAGAGAGAGAAAAAGACGCGCGCAACAAATGTAGTTTTAATATTTACTATAATATCAATTATTATAACATATCAGATTTGTTCTTACAATTTTACGCGCGTGAAATATAGTAGAAAAATCGGAATAACTTTCAGAATTATTAATATATTACTTATTCCAACGGAATTCATTATGAATATACACAACGTAACAGTGTCGTCCCAAACGTAAAATTATTTGAAGATATATGTACGCGCTCAGGTATTATCGCGCAAGTTTACGGCTGTATTTATATACGATATCGCTCTTATACCGCTCTTTCGATTACCACCCGGATCGCAAAACGGTGTCTAAAAAATGATAAAAGATATTAGACTCCCGCGTGCGCGGGGATAAAGCTTAAGATAGCGCGGGGAAGAGAAGCAACGTGAACGTAAAGGCGAGAAAGGCCGGCGAATTTATCGTTAATATTTTTCGCGCGAAATTTTCTGTGAAAGAAAGAGAGAGAACGTTGTTTCGACATTTTTTTTTCTTTTTCGAAGCAGGTAGCGGTGCGACGATACCATATCGAGAGTCGGAAAATATAGACGAACACGAGGCTGAGAATTTACGTCAGTGCACGTGACACACGCGAACAAAAGCACCGATGCCGATAAAATGTCGTTTCGCCTCCGAGGTCGACCTTGTGAATTATTCGATTATATACGCTTCGGCGTCTCGTTAGTTATTTCAAGTTCGAAATCCCGACCGCTAAAAAGTTGGCGAAGTATCCATCCATTTGTCATGGAATTTCATTCCATTCGATCGAGAGCCGTCGACAATGTACGCGCGTGATCACGTTTGAATAGATGAGAAACGAGCTTGCGAATCTTTCAACCCATCTCGTGCACGCAATGAAAACTTGGACAACGAAATTACGTATATACGGACGAAAGAGTCATAATGCTCGTAACAAAATCATACGGCCGCGCGCGAGTAACGAGTGGCGCTCTCCTTTCTGTCTCTCTCTCTCCTCCACCCACGGCTCTAGCTCTCTACCTACGTTGAAAACAGCAGGAAGAGTGGAGTCAGATACAACGTTGCTCTCCCCAGGGCATCGAGCACCGGAGAAACTCGGCAAACAATTATAACTTCCGGTGGGAAACAACGGTGTATATCGCCGCCGAGCTTCACGGCGCACGTCGTTGGCGAAACGCTACATTTATGGTCCCGTTGGTGTTATCGAGCTCTGAATTTCTGGTTTCGGAATTTCCAGTTTCTACCGCGCCCGGCTGCGGTCGGCCGCCACCCTCGGCAACGATTACCTTTCTTAACGGTGCGCGCGATTCGATTCATCCCCCCGGCATGTTCGCTCAGACGCGGGATTCCTCCACATCTGGATCTCCTACTGACGATGGGTGGCTTCATATCTCTACCGACGCGCATAGAAATATCGTTTCCGTTAACCTTTCGCACTCCTAGTGGGATTTCTTGTTTCACGTCAGTTGACTCGAAGCTATTTTCAAGTAAACTACTGACGCGCAAGTAATTAATGCTTCTCCGTGCTCCACTTCAGTGACTGAGCTAAAATAACAATGTCGAATGATTGACCGAATAGCTTTTCAGTTCCAAGGAAGCAGCAGTTCGCTCCCGGATCTTTCACCCGCGCGAACTATTCCCAGTCGAGATAATAATAATAATGAAAAAAAGTTTTAACAAACGAGTCTATTTGTGATTATTCGGAAATATTCTTATCCAATTAAAGAATTATTTGGGGCACGTAAATGTTAACGCGAATACACGGTTCTTCGTATTATTTAATTTGTTAACAATTCATTATCCAAGATAAAAATTCCAAATTCACTGGCGAGTTCTCATTTGTGCATCTCCTTCTTGTATTCGACACGTGTACGATGCGTGCACGTGTAGTGGGTACAACTCGCGTAATCCCTTTCGTCGACGGACCACAAAGTTTTCCCATTTGGCGAGGTGTGTACACTTTTGTTTTCACCGCGCGGTAAAACAAATTTTCAGGTGCATTTCAGGAGTACTGAGCGAGCGTTCTCGTGCACGAGCTCCATTTGACGAGGTGCATTTCGCTGTCGCGTTCTCTACTGTCCTTCTCGCAAGATCCACTCGCAAAAAAGCCATCTCTTGGTTGAATTCATGACAATGTTATACGGTAGGCTCACTTTTTTTCCAAGAAAAGCTCGTACCGAACATATGAATGTTTGAAGCATCTCGAAAGGAGTTATTAGTATGAACGTCGAAAAAATATCGACTTGGTAAAAACGTTTCTTGAGAAATACAAATGTATAATGAATATATTTATAATGATGTCGCGGCAAAAATACATAAATCGTAAAACATTATCGTTTTAACGATAAGTATAAGCATCGGTTTTCAAATATTTATGAAAACTGAAAATGGAAACATAAATTCAATTATTTATGAAAACTGAAAATGGAAACATAAATTTAATTATTTATAAAAACTGAAAATGGAAACATAAATTCATATTAACGTATAGACATTGATTTTCGAAAGTTTAAAAGTAAAACGAACAGTAGTTCAGTAATTCGTCAAGAAATCAGGAAAGTATGTAGCAAAGTCTTCGTTCGTATTACAGAATTAAATTTCATATAAGAATAATTATAAAAATCAATATAATAGTTTTTGGTAGGCTTTATATCGAATTTACCGTTTAAAAAGTAGGTCATGCTTGTGTATACTGGTATAATTAATCATCGGTTTAGGTCAAACAAAAAATTGGTGATGCAATCACATAGTACCAGTAATATGTCATACGAAACGACAGACTGATAATCAATCGAGATTACGGCGAGTGATATCAATTTAGAATACTTAGTACCCTCCGTTCGAGCGTGCATTTCCGTCTGGCCGATCGCCTCTACACGAGGTCGTGCTACTTTTTCAACGTCATATCGAAATTGGAAAATCTATCGGGAGTAGCCACGGTTACGATTAATCTTCAACGACAGTCAGATCGCGAGCTTCTCGATATTTTACTCGTGCGATATGACGTTTGGCTGCACCGAGAGCAACGTCGGCCGCCTTCGGATAGGGAACAGGCCGGACGGCGCTGCGACAAATCGATCATCGAAATATGTTTCTTATCGTTTCTTATACGTGTGTCCCCGCCAGGGTCTCCGCGAACTTCGAAGGTGAAAAGTCGACCCGCGTGATCCCTCGCGTGAGATTTCGGCCCGAGGTTTCAACGCAACATTATGTCGCGACATGCTCCGCGGCACGGAGTCGAAGCTGGGTACAAGTGTAATGTAAGACCGCACATCAGCGAGCGATAACCGATGACTTGCGAGCGATGAATGGGAAGGAGCGTAAGCACGCTAGCAACTAAATAAAATTCATAAACACGCGTTATTCAGTGTAATTGAATAATATATCGCCGAGAAACGGTAGTCTTGCGTGAAACTAGAATTCACAGCAGGATCGATCTTCCACACTGTTAAATATGTAATAATTGTTGATAATTGTTAATTGTAGCATTTCTATGATTACCAATAAACATAGAAATAACTATTATAACGAAATCTAAATTTTTAAGAATTTTATTAATATCTGGCAATTTTATTTTCAATTATATTTAAAAATAATCTAAATTATAAGAATATTATACTTGTCGTCACGTTCATTAAGTTACTCTCATTTAAATAATTTTCCATAAATAAATTTCCACATTCCGCTTCAAAATTCGAAGCTCATCGTTTACCAACGTGCACGAAGCTTAATGGTGTGCGAGTAGCATAATACGTGGAAAAAGTGGGAAAAAGATAAATCTAAATATTAAAATAAACACGGTAGTAACCGCATTTATCATGAAATATTTTTGCTCTGCAGAATAAAACGGTCGCAATCCGCATAGTATTACCACGGTATAAAAATCGATTGTGAAAAATTGTCGTTACCGAGTCGCGAAGCGTCGTACAATTACGAAAATGAATGGAACGTCGTATGCATTCTGTATTTTCTTTTGTGACCCCCCACGAGATTCTCGAAGCGGATCAATGTAGGACGGAAATCCAATGTCCTGAAAATCCATGGCTGTCAAAATATCGCGATGCAACGGGAGTAGTAACATCCGTTGAAGGCCGTTGTATGGATTTTAAAACGCCGCGATGTCATCTGTGACATCTTGTCACAGAAGTAAATGGCGAAATCAATTTTCAAAATAAGAGGAAAGAAATGTTCCACAATCTCGTTAGTTTCTCCAGTGCCGAAGTCTTGTATCCCAATTTATATGACAATCCACGAGCCACATTTATTCAATACGAGATAATAATACAGAAAATCGATCGAAATTTAATAAGTTAATAGACAAGAAGACTAGAACAGATCAGAATTCTAAATCTACAACATTGTTGAAAATTCATTCGCTAATCGTATTATTTTTTTCGTATGAATTTTTAAACATTATTAAAGATTCACGAAATGCAAGGAGAAATGAACATCAAAATACGCAATAGTGGTACGCTTTTATCAGAAGCAATTTATCATAGGTTGTCAACTCGGATAACTCAACGCAGTTATTAGCTTCTCAAACTTCGTTTCCGACTTCATTTAAATATCTCGCCCTTCTGATCCGATACTAATGATAAATACAAAAGATGCAAACTGTTACAGAACTTACATTTATATACAAAACGCGCGAACAAATACAGAATAAAAAAAACTTTCGATAAAAGAGAACACTAATTTCACGTGAAAAGAATATTTATCCCATAATAAGAAATCTCAATTATAACACGCTAAAATATTGTCACGTTTTCTCTCTGCAAAAATTGATAATAAATTCGTCGCTATTATCAAAGAAAGATTATATCATAGCAAATAAAGCACCGAGCCTTATATCAGTCATATCTTATCGGTTGTAACTGATAAGAAGTTTGTAACATAAAAAGGAAAAAGAGTAAAAAAGATCACACGGAAGATACCTAATAAGATAAGAAAAAAAATTAATGCAAGCAAAATAATGTTCACAATTTTTTTTAACAAATTAATACATTATTTCAGTGATGATTAAAATGGAAATGATAAAAAATATCGATTGGCTCTGATAGTCACGAAAGATAATTGGCACACGTTAAAAAAGCTTAACTAGCGGATCAAAAACGTAAATCTCCCGTCCTCTTCTTTCAGAAAAAAAGTAGTCTCTTATATTCTAAGAAGTATATAATAAGCAAAATAATACGTGCAGAAATATGAGAAACAAAGAAAAAAGAAAGTATCGATATCCGATAAAAAATATGAGAAGTTAATAATGACAGAACTTTTCATTGTATGAATAAATACAATTCAGATCTTTAAAAGAAAAAGATAGTATCTGAAAATATACGACAAAATGCCAATAATCGTGATTTCTTAAATATCGATATTAAATTTATCCATACCAAATATCGTGTATTAAGAGATTAAAGTATTAAAGATACTTGTTAAAAAAAAAAAAAAAGACTTGAGAATTTTCATAGAGAAAGGCAAAGCGAGAACGGGAGGCACGAGATGCACCGCAACGGAGCAAAGGACGGACTGCTGGTCGAGAGAGGGAAGTTTGCCGAGCTCGGTGGGGATGCGTTTTACTCTGGAGGGAAGAGATGGGCGTAGGAGAAGGGAAGCAGAGAGAGAGAGGATACTCGTGTCGCGCGATAACCGTCGCCGAGGTGCAAACCAGCCGCGAATTCGAAAGGCGGCCAGTCGCTGTTCGCGCGTCGACGACGACGCGTCGTGCGGGATTAACGTTAAAGCCGAGGACCGTGCCAGACGCACAGTACGCTCGCGTTACATCTCGTTGTAAGTGTTCTCGTCCGGATAATCGGCTTAGCGGAGAAGTGTTTGGTGCCGATGTGAGCGTAGTGCTCGCGCGAGTGAAAGAAAATGATTTCGATGATGAAAAAAAAGGAGCCTAAAAATATATATGATCACCCGACAGCAATATCAATTTTTTTTTTGTTAATCAATGTTACGCGTAAAATGGGCGAGGGATTTTCTTTCTTGAACATTACACAAATCACATGCCTTATGAATGCAGAGAACTTTTTAGCGTTTTTCCCCGATGTATCCCATACAAAGATTCGTTTAACGTGACACGCGTTCTCTCACGACGCAATTGTTGCATAACGCGTCACGCGGCAGCTGCATCACGCGCCGGAGTACGCACAGTCTTTCTGCGGAGATTGCATAAAATAACGCGGTCGGTCTGCCGGGTCGTAAAATAAAGCGCGGGTCGAAGCGCGGCATTGAACCATGAAGTCGATCGACCGTCCACGACGGCTAGCAGCGTCGTCGTCGCGCGACGAGACGAGAAATTCCGCCTGGCCGTCGCGACGGCTGGAGTTTATTCCATGCGATCGCACGCCCGAGAGTGGCTCGCTCGAATGGATCATCGCGAGAGCGTAATACTTGATTTCCCACGTGGCATGGTGCGGGCGCGCTATCTCCTACAACCGCGCCAGCTGCAGGGTCGATTAATTGCTCGTTTCTCACTAGTAACCCTGCCCTGTCCTCTCCCCTCGAGAAAAGAATCACCGCCGCCATCCAGAGAGGACTTAATTGTCACGTCACGTGAATAAGGTCGACGTTACACTTGTCGTACAAGCGTGTCAGATATGTGCCGATTGCCTGAATTTCTTACCGTGGTATTTGTGTAAAGAATTACAGAGAGAGAGAGAGAGAGTCTATAAATATTTTTCTCTACTTTTTTTTTTATCGAAGGAAAAATTTTCCATTAACTTCCTGTACGTCAAATTCATCGTATGGCTGAAATAAAATATTGACTCCGGCGTGAGAGATGCGCGTCATGAAAATTCTCTTGACGACCGCATCAAATTCTGGACGTCGGAGGTTTGCGATGCGGCGGGTCTTCTAAACCGCACCGCAAAATTCCGAAAAGAAGAAATTTATTTTACATTCATGCCTCTCTCCAAGGGCTCGTGGTGTAACAACGTTGGAGTACCCTCAGCTGGGCTTTGCCCTTCTCTCGCCTACTGTTATCTCGAAATTGAAAACAATGCCGCGAGACTAAACATTCCGCCCGGCGTTGCTCTCTGCGTTGCATGCATAACGTTACTTGAGTTACGAGGCACAGGGCCGCAGCGGTGCAAATTATGTACCGCATCTGGATTAAACTGAGAAATGTCGAAAGATGTTGCATCCCCAACGGAAAACATGTACCGCTAAGAACTATTTGCCGAGAAAATATATTATTGCAGAATTGATTGAGAGCCTACTGCTCTTTGACTTCTAGCGATAGTGCGATGTTTAGTTCACTTATTGATTGAAAAAATAAACATTGAAAATACGATATCTCCGAGAATTTTGCGACTAAATCACATTCTCCTTGATGCGATATAAAATAAAGAGGGGAAATTGCACAATGTAAATTGTGTTCATTCAGCAATTCTCTTTTTACGTGCGGAAATCGATTTCTGAAATATCAATTTTTATAACCGTATCAACGCGAAATCGGTATGATTGCTCGTCAAACAAAAATTTATCTTCCAGGTCGACAAGCGTAAAGTCTTCATTACGCGACGGATTATTCGGCAGCGGGAGAGGGCGGGAGAGGCATGAAGAAAAATGTGTCGTTTAGGAAAGGCGGTCGAGCGTGTTCTCTTGTAATGTAGGTTATCGTCACTTCCGTGCCGATATCAGACGTGTGTCGCATTAAAAACGTGATATCGATAACGAACAAAACCAATATTTTTCGTTCGCTTTCGAAAGCACCGCCATTCGTTATCGTAACAAACATGGAAATGAGCAAGTGCACGAGAGACGCGGTAGACGCGCCTCTGTACAAACCTGCGTTCTATTCAAACAGAATCATCGGACCGTTACAACACACCGTATCGCTTGACACACGTGATTTTATTTTTCACGCGCGCAAACCCGACAGTTCGATCCTGGCGTGTTCGGCTCGTCATTGGAAATGTTTGGCTAGTACGAGGCGCGAGACTGTACAACTGCGTTCGAAAATAGTGAAGCAACGCAGTGATGTGTATTAGTAAATAATCTAAAGCTGAAGAATATTGTTGGCTAATTCGTATTCATTGCTAAGTAAAAATTATCTTCAAATTGATTATTTGAAATTAACGAAACGCAAATTAAATCGGCGAAATTATTAACACGTAGCAATTTTAAACTA
This sequence comes from Tetramorium simillimum, assembly GCA_011636635.1. Lineage (NCBI taxonomy): Eukaryota > Metazoa > Arthropoda > Insecta > Hymenoptera > Formicidae > Tetramorium > Tetramorium simillimum. The sequence goes on from VBVQ01003876.1 coordinate 13,885, forward strand.
TGAAAAACTGGCGGATATAGCGCCTGTATCAGCATTTTTTTTTTTTTCGAAAAAATGCAATTTTATTACGTGCGAATAATCAATGGAGAAACGAAGTATGCAATCATTTGATATTTTCCAACGCATCTATTTCCGATTACGGATAAAAAAATCGTGCAAAACGGCCTCGTCACTCGCCGGAATGAAAGTGCAATGAAGTGGGTCGGCGATCTCGGAGTTTCGATAAAACTTCAAAATGCAGCCGTGTTGTACATACGCCCGAAATTGCGACTAAAACGCGGCCACGCCAAACGATCGAAATACACTCGAACGCTTCGCTTGAATTAGCTAAACGCGATACCGGGGGAGAGCTTATCAATAATCGATGTATATAACCCGTCGCTATGTATTTCCTCCTCTCCTACCGCATTAATTCATCAGCCGCGTCATGCGTACCTCTAATGACGGCCGACTTTATTCAAATCGCATCATTTTAATATGTAAATAATCGAAACGGGTCACAACCAGCTCGATGGAACTCGACCAACTATTTCCTCGTTATAATGAGACAAACATTCTACTATTGGATTGTATACGTAGCTCTTGAACTATTTATGTATATTTAACGAATTCGGTATTTAGCGAACGTGGCACGCCCATAAAATTGTACAGTTTATAATGCAAGCATATTCTGAATAAATAAAAAAAAAAAGAATTAGGAATAGACGCGAAATCATTTTTTATTAAAAGAGCCAAGTAGCCTCGTTTCAACATTTATCTATCGAGAACGCGGGAATGAAACAGAACTTTTGCCGGTCAAATCATCGCCGGATTAACCCTTGTCTCGCGATCAAGCGGTTCGCAGTCCTGAAATCCTAGCTTAATCCTTAGAGTACGAAAAAATTATTCTCCCCTTAGATCTTCGTAAGCTACTGTGAGGGTTGAATCTCCGGCGTTCTCCTTCACTATTTCTCCCTAGTCCTCGTTTATCGTTATCGCCGTTTGCGAACGCTTTCCCGGGAGGGTGCGGACAATTCTTACAAGTCGCGGCGATAAAGCGGATGGGAAGATAAGACGTTGCCGCAGGAATAAAGGCAGGAATATCTCGAAATGGGGATGGACCGCTCGCGGAAGCTCGCCATCGCATTTTCTCTCTCTTTCTCTCTCCTCTAAATTGCATGCAGCCGTGAGGAATCGCATACGGTATTCCGGTGGAGTCGCGCCCAGGCGAATGGGGCGCGAGAAGTCGACGACTTGCCACATACACACATATATATATATATATATATAACTTGAAAAAAATATGAAAATATAATTCGCACTCAATTTCAAGAATTTAAAAAATCTTAATAAATTTAATTATGAGTTTGTACCGCGAGTTAAAGTATTTTGTAGAATTCATTATCAAGCTTAGAAATAATTAAATTAATTTGAGATAATAATGTAATAAAATAAAATTAATTAATCGTTGCTTAATTTAATGTTAATTTAATGTCCTTAAGTTTTGATGATAACAAATGTAATATTATTCTATTTCGAAGTTAAATAAATATAATTTCAAAATTATCAAATTTCAAAAATCTATCAGGAAGTGTATATACTTGTGAGTAAGGAACCTGTTATAGATAATCAAAGAAATGTATCTTTGATATCTTCATTTCTGTGTGAAAATAAAGTTTAGACTATTCGAGCAATAACAAAAAAAAGTGAAATGGCACAAAGTGAAGTAAACGAGATCGATAAACGTGAAAAGAGCGTTGTGAATGAAAGACGGTCTCAATCAAAGGATTCAAGAAGAATTTCCCTTTACGGTCGAGTCCTACGAACGACGACCGCTCGAAATTTCTTTCGGTCCAGTTTTCAGTCTGCCTCTCGGCATTTTCGTTCCACTTTCAGTAGCAACGAAGAGATACCTCACTATTAACGCGGTGCTTTTACTAAGCTAATTGCGCATTGCATTAATTAAGAGTTACAAAAAATTAACTTTAATATTAAGCTTGGCAAAAATTACGAATTACAAACTTTACTCTTGAGCTTTTCTTGAGATTTACATCAATTACTTTTCGTATATGTTCTTATTTATAAATAATGTATCTCAAATTAAATTGTAATTGAAAATTAATAGCTTTTACATTTATTAACATATTTGTAAAGTAAATGGTTACTTTCTTCATAAGAATATTTCTATCGGTTTTCGTAATATTGCTACATTGTATCGCTACGTTTATGGAATTCATTCTCACTTCATTACTCATCCTCCCGTTATCGTTCGCTTTCAATAACAGAGATAATAATATCGCGTGAGAAAACTTATACATCGCTGCATCGCTCCATTGATCAATAGATCATTTTTAATTAACGAATATTTATTGTTCGTCGACATAACAGTCGAGAAAGACAGAAAGAGAGAGAAAAGGAGCAGGTGCACGGCGATCGTTTGTGTACGATTAATTGACCAGTAGCAGGTCACACCGGGCGTCGCTTTTGCGGTAGCTATAACGAACAAGCGAAACCAGGGCGAAGAAATAGAGCTACAGATAGAAGAAAAAGAGGGAAAGAATATATATAACGTAAAAAGAAATGAGAAAACGGGAGTTTGATAACGAAATCGATACGCTCTGAACGGAGACGAAGACTTAAACGCAAATTATTCCGAGCTATCGACGGAATGGATCCCATCTCCGCGCGGCACAACGATTAAACGTTTCGACCCATCTGATTTACGTCTCGTTAATGGATATTCATATATATTCGAGTCCGAGACTCGAGATCGGACAATCGGAAAGGCCCGCACATTTATCGTTCCAGAAACATCCGGCTGAATGAAACAGATAGGCGCTATCCCGTTGGTCTCTCTTGCCTCTTCGACACGCGACATGATAAGTAAGGTATGGGGTGAGGTACGTGTAGGAGTAAATCGTTTCCGATTACGTGACTCTTCCTCTCGTTCGTAATACGACGTCGATTCACCAGCAATGTGTGTGTATATATATATATATATATATATATATATATATATGTGTGTGT